>PVLD010017404.1:0-41985 GCA_004027595.1 Dinomys branickii | reverse complement strand
GGAGGTCAGCTGCAAAGGCTGCTCCAATGATTCCTTCTCTTTGGGAGAATGTCCCTTAAGCTTTCTGCTGAGAGTTCCGCTTAAAAGGCTGTACAGATATTGGTTAGATACTCCCTACCTAGTGACCTGGGTGAGGTGTGTAAGACCGCTCCCCCGCCCTCCCAGGGTTCCCTGCAGGTATAGGGATGGATCTCCTCCCTCACTCGGTGATCTGGTCGCGAGCGCCGATATCTCACCAGTTTTTGGAGTCCCTGCAGGCATGAAGGTTCCAAGGTGCCAGTCTATCCTTTGGGGCTTTCTGCGCGGCCCGCCCGACGCGCGTGAAACGTGGGACCGCTGGGCGTTGCTGCCGCCAGAGAGCCGATCTCTGTCGGGAGTCGCCGGAGAGCTGCGCCGGCTCAGGAGGCGGGAGGGACCGAGCTGTCCGTGTTCTCAGGGCGCTAGGACCCAGCACATCTTCCTCCCCGCTCCCGGCGTTTGGGGCCCTCCGCGCGGCCCGGCCGACACGTGCGAAACGTGGGATTGCCGGGCGTCTCCGCCGCTAACAAGCCGATCTCTGTCGGGAGTCGCCGGGGGGCTGCACTGGCTCGGGAGGCGGGAGAGACCGAGCCGGCTGCGCTCCCACTGCGCTTGGACCGAGTCAAGCTTCCTCCCCGCGCCGATCGTCCCTGGCTCCCAGCGTCTGGGGCTTTCCCACGTCTCGCCCCGGCAGCCTGGTCCACCCTACCACATCTCCCCCGGCATCTCAGAGAAATACGCCCAGTTTGAACTTCCCAGCCGAGGTCCCGGCATTCACGCTCACCAAGTCTGTCTCGAGCTGGTGGTGTTTATTAAGGAGGATCGCTCCCTTGCTGCTCACCTGGTCGCCATCTTCCCATCCCTCCTTGACCTTTTATTTTTAACCTAGAGTAAGGTCAGCCTAGCTGACAAGAGAGAAAATTATGTGTATTTGAGACTGTTTAATATTATGACACAGAAAAACAAAGGTTCATGTGATCTTCAAAATATTCTCAGAGATTTTACAAAATGGAAGCAGTACTTTTAGCTTTGAGCTACAAGGGGTTTGATAATTGCATCAGTTGTTAGTCAGGAACTACGGTTGGTGCTGGCAAAAGCTGAACTGTTTTATAAGACAGGGACTGGTTAGAGCCTCAGTCACTGGGTAGCTGGGGGAATGAATGGGTCTGTTGTACAAAGGAAAACAAAGGTAAACCACATTCTGAAGGCCCGTTGCATCAGAGGTTACCTTTGTCCAGTCTGTTCAAAGGCTCAGCTGTACCTGAGCCGCAGATGTGAGAAACGGCCTCCCAAGTCCCCTTTCACTTCCTCGAATCAAAGCTACTCTATTTTGATCTTTCTTTCTGTGACGGGTCTTATCTGAGTTAGCGAATGTGAGGCCTGGGTCTCGCATTCACTTGATCTTGGGTGCTACTTCGATAAAATGGGCAAATGTTTTCTCACTCTCCGTTTTCTCATGATAGTTTTTGGATGAAAGACACAACGTATAAAAATAGTACTAACTTTAATTTCTAGATAATTTGATTCATTTCTTAATTTATTTCCTGTCTGTTTCTATTTTCTTCCTGCTGATAAATTGCTCTCTGCTTTTTTCCTCTTAGTGTATTTCTATAGATAGTAAAATATATCCTCATTTCCAGTTTCTCACTTAGAATTTTTCTTAGAAATAAAAACTACATTTTTAAATTTGTAGAGTGAAATTAAATGAATGTTAAATGAAAATCTGAGGTTCCTTTTATGAATAGATACATAAAATTAGACATATTTCTCAATTTTTATATATTTATTTTCATATCAAAATAAATTCAGTGATGAAACTTAATTATATACAGTTATGATGTAATTAAGAGAACTGAAGAGATTTAGAAATCTTTTTATTATTTTGGATGAAAGCAAATATAAAATTAATCAAGTTGCCAAACACAGAGGAATATTTCAACCACTTGGACATTAATTTATATGTTATAATTTGCATGAAATAGTGTATATATTTTAACAATTTATATGTTATTATGAATAATAACCTATATATCATAGTCTTTATAAGTTTTATATAATACAATAATATATTACAATAACAATTCATTTTATAGTAATATGCATTACAATAATATATGAAGCATGTATATAATATGACACTATGCTATACAATAATACATAATATGAGCTTATAGTTATATAGTACTTTAAGTTATAAGTAGTACACATTAAATAATTCATATATTTGCAGATCTATTATTTGTATATTTTACATTTATCATCTATTTATGTATAACACCTGAGTGTCATGCATTATAATTATGTAGTGTGTATATGGTATATTGTAATTTACATAGTAAATATAAATTTTTATTCTAATATGTAAGTTTATAGTATAAAAGAGTTCCTAGTTTTATTTAATATAATCCTTCATGTACTTTTTTGAAATAAACACAGTTGCAATTTACCTTTTCCAGTAAAATTTCTGAAGTATCTCCCACAAATAGCCATATCTGAGAATCACTCTGATTTATCAGTATTCCATTTGAGTTACAGCCACATTGTTGGATAAAGAATTTCTAATAATAGAGAACAATAGTTTTAAATGACTGATTTTTAAATGACTTTCCATTTTATTTTTCCTCAAATATTATTTGAATAAAAGTTTAAACTATTTGAACATTCCTGATAGAGACAACCCTTCTCCAAAGAGGGAAATTGAGGCTTATTGTATCTCTCACTTTTTGATCCTGCACATAACATTTGTTTTCCTTTGTTTGTGAGGTGGCCAGGTCAGACTGGGAAAAGACTCAAGGCCCAGACACTGAACCCACAGTTTTACAGGTGAAGTTATTTCAATAAGCAACTGTTCAAAGCATGGCCTGACATCCTCGTTTAGCCACTGTTGCTAATGGGTTCTATTTGAATTTTAATATTGAATGTATTTTCTCACCTCTATCACAGCAAGTACAGTATACTCTTCATTAGCATAAATTTTCTAATAGCAAACATTAGAGTGCCAAGTATGTTCAATAAACAAGAAATTATTCTCCAACATTTTAGGAGGTGAGACCTAATGAAGCAAGAAGATGTTTATTCTTCAATGAAAAGATAACTTAAGTTTGACAGCAGCATATTCATTGCATGTTGCAAAAAAGAATATGAGTAGAGTTTGATGGTGATACTGTTGGTGAATCTGTGGTCCTTTAAAACTACAGCTTGTGCCTTAGACCAAATTCTATAATGTTGGGAGACAATCTTCCACTGGTTAACTAGTTCCTCATTATTGGTTAATGTGCTAAAAATATCTGACATGAAACCATTTTTTAAGGGTTTTTTTTCAGAGATCAACTTTGAAGGAAAAGTTATATTTCCCTGTGGAGTATAGTGCAGAGTTGTTTACTGTTCATTATAAGGGCAATAGGCTCCCTCATCTCAGCTTCCCTGCCCCATAATGCAAATCCCATCGCGAAGGCATCACTCGGGCCTTTGTAATCACACTCAGTGCCTGGAGGAGCTGCAGCAAATGTGCATGTGCTGGGGCTCATGCTACTTGCTGCCCTGGGTCCTCTGTTTCACACTCAAAGTCTTTTGCCTTCTACTAGCAGCCAAGAAATAGAAATAAAGCAACATTTTATCTCAAGGATCCTGTTACCATAGTTTGGATCTGAAATGTCCTGAAGGGCCTGGTTAAAGGCCTGGCTCTCAGCTCGATAATATTGGGAAGTGGTGGAACCTTTAAAAGGCGGTGTTTAGTGGACTGAAGTGGGTCCCTGAGGGCCTTCAACGTAGAGGCTGGGGGCCAGGCCCTCTCCTCTCTTTTTTTCTTCCACCAGGAAGCGGGCAGCTGGCCCCACGGTGTGCTCTCTCACCACACGCCCAGCTCAGTAGGGCCAGTTGATCACGGGAAGAATTTCCTGAAACTATGAGTCGGAATAAATATTTTTCTTTGTGAAATTTAATTTATTTCCTTGTGTGTGTTTGTTTTTAGCGGATATACCTGGTTCATAATGATGACGTACATCTTAGAAAATCGCTACCCATATATATTGCGTCTCATTTTACTCCCCCGTCCCCTGCGTGATCCTCGTCCTCCCTTCCCCAAGTCCTCTTCTCATTTCCACAAAGTCCTGTCTTCCTGTAAAGATCGATCCAAAATGTGATTTTATTATGGTCTCAGTCAGCTTTTTACTGATGTCACAAATGCCCGAAGTTGACTTCATCAGGTATTTTTTACACAAATAGAAAACTGCCTAACACAACTGCTGGGGTTCATAACTAGCTGCTCCATAAGAGCCTCATGTGTCATAGGTGGGGCTTTGGGGAGCTGACTGGATCTGGGGGTGGGTTAGTCCGCTGATGGCGTTAATAGCTAGATGCACGGTGGGAAAGTGAAGCCTGGGGTGGGAGCAGGCCTCCCAAGGGTTTGCTCGGTGCTTCCTGCTGCCCTGCCATGAGAATTTCCCACTGCTATGCCCCCTGCCATTTCCATGCTGCCTTGGGACCAACCAACTGTGCCCTGCAAGCTCTGTAATCTGGGAGGCCTAATAAACTTTCCTCCTTTAAATTCTGGGAATCAGGTGTTATATCTCAACGATGAGAATGTAACTAAAATGACAAGGATGGAAATAAATTTCAGGCCCACGTCTATAGTGAGCATGGGATTCTGACCGATATGTGATTTTCTAGACAAGAAGGTGAAAGACCCTGAAAGTAAGGCTCAGGTTTCAGAGTGTGACCTGGCACATCCTCCACCTTTTTCCAGACGCAGTTATGTTCATAAAGGTTACCCAGCTCCCATACCCTTTCACTTTATGGAGTTCCATGGAATCAACCAAATGAACAAAAAAGGGCATTTGTGGACTTTGCACATAGCATGACCATCCTCACACATGAAGCTGTTGCTGTTCATTCTTTAACCAGAATGTCCCTGATATAGGACAGAACAGAAGGGTCAGTGCAATTGGGCAAACTTGACAGTCATGTTATCACTGAATAAGTTCAATAAAATTTTAGAGACTTTTGAACCACTGATCGTGACTGTTGAGTAAAGGACCTGAGCATTTAGTACAGTAAATGACAGTGACTTTCTGCCCAAGGTTGCCTCTCTGAGGTAAAAAACTGAATATCTCTTTCTTCCTTCCTTTCTTTTTCTTTCTTTCTTTCTTTTTTCTTTTTTCTTTTTTCTTTCTTTCTTTCTTTCTTTCTTTCTTTCTTTCTTTCTTTCTTTCTTTCTTCTTTCCTCTTTCTTTCTGTTTTAAAGAGAATAAAAAATAATAAAAACATTAGAAATAATGCAGAATTTCATTAAACAAAATAATAGGAATTAAACAACGGTAGTTATATTGCATATTGTTGTCTTCAATTAGTTGTTCAGATTACCAGATATAAGAATGCAAAATGGGTCAAAGAATTAAAAAGAAAAAAAGGTAAGCATTGACTGTTCCTTTCAACAAACCAGTAGAAATCAGCTGTACAATTACCCCAGCTACCCTGTGTATATACATATATATTTTCCCTTCCTTCTATGAGTATCTCTTGTCTTATAGACACACAACACAGAATTCAAGGTTACATGTGAATATACAACTCTTAGACCCACAAAACAAACCCTCATCAAGACATCCTACAAGTCTTTGGACAATTGAACCATCACTAATACTGACCAAGTCACATGTTTACTTCTTAGAGTACATAGTGTTGGGTTGTTAGATGACACTATTTGTGATAAATTTTACCTATTTTATGTGCTTCAAGCTGCAGGCTTCACAGAGTACCATAATGCCTTTTAAAAACAAATTTGAATTCAATTCAATTAAGAAATGACACGTCTTCGTCATGATCAAACCTCAGGGGTCATCATTTCCTGATGCTTCACATATGGTTAATTTTCAGTTTCAGCTTTCTGTCTTTCTTTCCTACTGTATTTCTGCACAAGAGGATAAGAAGGCTGTGTTTATTTCCTTGGCACTAGTGATTTCAAAACTTATGTGGGACCCCACCCCGGACTCACTCCGTAACCAAAATAAAAACCCACACTAGTCTCCTTTTCCTTCTCTTTCAAGCCTTCCCACATCTTCTGGGAACTACCCTGCTTCTACCACCGAAGGACTCATTATCTGGACAACGAATATTTCCATATTTTCTTGGTTTGTGGAAGGATCATTGGTCCCAATATCTGAGTGAAAGTTTGAATGAGTTTCCTTTTGTTTCTAAGAGATGGCTAAGGAATTAACCCTACATCCTAGGCTTATGATTCTTCCCAAACTTGGGACATTGTTCTTGGCATAATGAAGGGGACACTTTTCAGAAGGGCACTGTCTCCGTTGGACCTTGACTTGTTGAATGTACTGGACTGTTAGCTTTACTCATGCTATTATTTAGTCCTCACTGATGTTGATTCTTTCAGGTTAGAACTGCTGTTGTAGTATGAATGTTTGACTCCAGCTACTGTGTGTATCCATCATCTATGTGATAAAGGTATATCTTTGTGTCTTTGTATGTATTTCTCTATATATCTATATACACTATATGAAAATCAATGTAATTGTATACTGGTATGTTGTAGTGCAGCACACAGTGTTTCTTCCAAATGGAATTCCTCCTGGATTTTTGAATAATTAACATAGCACAAAAGTGAGAAATGTGAATGTCTATAAGAAATGAACATAATTCTTGGAATTTTGAGATTCTTCAGTTTGGAGGGAGGGTCAGTTCATGGCTATAGTCTTGCTCTGTAGTTCAAGTTGGACTTGAACTCATGTAGCCTAGGCTGGCTTTAACTTAAAGCAACCTTTCTGCCTCAGCCTACAGAGAGGTGGAATTACAGGCATGTGCTTTCAGAACTGCCCTGTGAAGCATATTACTTCTTCAGCATTGTGAGATAGTCACATCCCCAGAAGAATCACAAGGACACAGAGTACAAATACAACATGAGGAATAGTAAGCAAAACTCTTGAAGGTTATACTTTATAACCCAACCAGGAAAGAGCAAGTCCCTCCTTTCTGCCCATTTAATGCTGACACAAGATGCTCATAATTTCCCAGTGACAATCTCAGTATTCAGTTCCATAAATAATTGTTGGGTCCCCTGTTATTAGGCACTAAGATCTCCATGTTGTCAGAGCCCCAAATTGCAAGGATGGGAGCAGAATGTTGAAAGAGAGTATTAGATGGAATTGTGAGGGAAGCTGTTCCTGTTTCCACCCCTTAGTTGCTAGATACAAAAGCTGCTTCTCTCTTGGGCAGCACTTCTTCAACAGAGGACTTTAAAGACTCTCAGCTGGGCACAGCTGCACACACCTATCCTCTCCCAGCTACTCAGGAGGAGGAGGAAAGAGCATCACAAATTTGAAGCCAGCTGGAGCAATTGACTGAGACTGTGTTTCAGAAAAAACTAAGTTTACAGAAGAGCTGGGGAAGTGCCTCAGTGGTGCAGTGCTTGCCTCACATGCATGAAGTCCTTAGTTCAACCCCTAATATCACCCCCCCCCACACACACACATGCACACAAACACACACACACAATATAGTAATAACAATAGTGATAACAAATAGACTCCCTGATGGCCTTACTAAACCATATAAGGATAGATCTTTTGGAAGGAAAAGAACTGTGTTGAAGTCATAGTTCTGGAGGTCCAAAGGTATGATGGTAGTCTCTGGTGAGGGATCTCAGTAGATTGTGCCACAGTGGCGGGAGAATGGGCAAGAAAGAGAAATCACGTGATAAGACAGGAATACAGAGTGCAAATAAGGCCCGGCTTATTCTTCCAACTCACTTTCAAGAGAAGAGTCCCTCAAGAACTACCTTAGTGCCTCCTGAAGCCAATGCCTCAGGACCTCTCCTTAGACTTCACTTCTTCAAAGACCCTACTATCTCTTACTATCACACGCTACTGATTGGTGTGCTTCTACATATTGACCTTGAGGGGCAAACCACATTCAGTAAATAGCATAATCCTGTCTTACAAGTTCCCTGAAACCTAAATGGTTTCATTCTTCTGTGTCTTGCACTGGTGCTCAGAACTACATCGTAATCTGACAGCTCTGCCAGTGCCTCTTGGCTTCCTCCCATTTCCTTCTACAGGTATTTCCCCTAATAAATTTCTTACATGTCTAATCATGTCTCATTAAATGCTTCTCATGGAATCTATACTAACAAAAGGGAAGAGATTTCCATAATTAGAGTTTAGCAGTTTTGAGGAAAGCCTACATGGGTTGAAATGCAGATTTCAGTGGAGAAGACTCTGCTTAGCTGTTACTGGTGTCTTTGAGCCATCAGGAGAAAGCCTCATGATTGTTCAACTTGGAACTCCAAACAGAGGCAGCAGCCCCAGGAACGTGTATCTTGGGGGATACACTGAGGCAGGTTCTACAGGTGTTAAAATGAAATGCAAAAATGTATTTGATATCGTTATAGAAGTGAATATAAATTTCTGCTGCCAGGATGAAGTCACTGCTGGGGTGGTATTCATAGAAAGAGGAAACTCAGCATCACCAGAAAGACACAGGAAGGACAGAGTTCCTTCTCACTCCTCTAACCCAGCACTTCCGTCTCACATGCTGTATTGACAGAGATGCACAAAGACATGGCAGAAAGCAGACATGTGGTTTGCAGAGTCCCAGTCTATAAAGCAATACTAAAGTGTGAAATTGCAACTGAGCAAAACTTAACGTGCAGAGATGCTGTGTTAAGATGACCTAGGGTAATTTGGGTGATGGGATCAGTGAGGTCTTCAAGCTTCATGCAACAAAGCAAGTTCTAGGTTTCTTTTAATTTTCTTCCTTTTAAAAGAATACAGGGAATTATATTATTTTGTACTAGAATTTTTCTACCATCATAGGCATCATGTAGTTATTTATTCTTGTAGAAATTGCATTTCTTTTTATTAAGATATAGAAAAAGTTGTGTTTCTGGGCAGGATTAAAAAAAATTGAATGATATTTCTTGTGGGAGACCGCTGAGAGACCTGTGGTCAGCATCCATTCTGTAAACTACCAGCCATCTTGAGAATTAAGTTCCAGTTTCCATATATGGTCAGTTTCCTGTGACTTCTATATATGGTCAACTTCCTGTAATTACATAATATCGGCTGATGCTCTGACCACCCTTGCGTGATATCTGAACCTCCCTCCCTTGCCTAGTTAACCGCTGACATCAATCCCTACTCCCGCATGTATATAAGCCCAAGCTTTCCGCTCAGTAAACGAGACTTGATCAGACTCCTGTCTTGTCTCCATTTCTCGTGTCCTTCTTGTCTTTTTTCATCCCGCTCCCCCTCTAGAGCCTTCATTGACTACCCGCGGGTCGGGACAAGTGGCGCCCAACGTGGGGCTCGAGTACGGGGGATCCAGCGAGGACGGCTGTTCTAAGAAGTCGTGCGCCCGCCTCCGACGAGGCTGGAGTAGAAGAGGATCAGTGCAGTGCAGGAACCTGCTGCGTCTGACATACCTTGGTAAGGACAGCAACTATGGGACAACCAATGAGTAAACATGAGATGTTTATTAAGGAGCTAGAGAAAGCTCTTCAGGCGCGAGGAGTAAAGGTTAAATATAAACAGTTATATGAATTTTTTGATTATATTAATGAAGTTTGTCCTTAGTTTCCTATTGAGGGAACAATTGATTCATCGAGATGGAAAGTAGTTGGTGATGCACTTAAATCTTATTATACAGTTTTTGGGGTTGCTAAAGTACCGATAACTGCTTTTTCATATTGGAATTTAATTGATGATATTTTATCTACCAAAAATTATGATACTACCATTGCTAATGTGGTTAAAACAGGTGAAATAATTTTACAACATGAGGCTTCAGAACAATCAGCAATTCAAAATCAAAATATAGATAAAAAAGAAGCAATTCAAAATCAAAATGTAGATAAAAAAGATGAAGACCTTATGTCTTTTGATAGTGATAGTGAGGATGATCAAGCTAAAAATCTTGAGAACAATTAGTCCTCCATGACAGATATAAAAAAGATGGAACCCTTAAAATCAGGCTCAAACCAGTTTGAATCCGGTCTAAAACAGGGAGTTACATCTACTCTTCTTGATTTGAGAAAACCTAAATCTAAAATCACGCCCAGTCTTATTGACTCATCGGATATGGGAGGAGCTAAGCCCAAAACCAAGTTATATCCTGATTTGTCAGAAATTTCAGAACCTAAAATGGAGGAATCAAATGACAGTCATGATGATGTGGCAAAGATGGCTGAATATCGTGCAGTGAAAATGGCTATTAGATGTTTTTTTTTATTAGATGTTATAATTTCGATTGGCCATCTAATATTCAATGCCCTCCATCTTATAGTACTAATCATAATGCTTCTCCATCAGCATATCCAGTCCTTGATGATTCTACTAAAGAATTAAAAAATAATATTGAACTTATTAAAGAATGAATAAAATTACAGATAGAACAACAAGATCTTTTGACTCAACAACAAGATCTTTTGACTCAAGAGATAAAGATAAAAAAGGATCATCAAATCTTATATCTCGATTAGATGAATTAAATATACATGATTCTAAAAAACGATTAGATATAAAAACAGATACCTTACAAAACTTAAAACCAACTGTAAAAGGTGTCATTTCAAAATCTATTCCTCAAGTTGCTTCTCTTATAGATATAAATAAACTAGAAACATTTCTGGTAACTGAAGCAACAAATGATCAAGGACAAGTTCTCCACACTCTTCTTTGGATTTTAAAATGATAAAAAAGCTCAAAACAGCAGTGGCTCAGTACGGAGCTACAGCTCCTTATACTACAGCAATTTTAGAATCTATAGCTGTTAATTGGCTTACTCCTGCAGATTGGTATATATTAGCTAAAGCTACTCTCTCTGGAGAAGAATATCTTTTATGGAAATCAGAATTTGTGGATAATTGTGAAGAGTTTGCTAAACGCAATGCTCAAACAAATAATGGATGGACTTTCGATATGTTAGTAGGAGAAGGCAATTTTGATTCCAAAGAGGCTCAAATGTTATATGATCCAGGATTATATACACAAATTCTTACAGGTGCAAATAGGGCATGGAGAAAATTACCTTCTAAAGGAGATATGAGTTCTTCTCTTACTAGCATTAGACAAGGACCAGATGAGCCTTTTTCAGATTTTGTTTATCGCTTGCTTACTGCAGCTGGCAGACTTTTTGGAAATGCTGATGCAGGTACAGATTTTGTCAGACAATTGGCTTATGAAAATGCTAATGCTGCTTGTCAAGCTGCTATTCGGCCATATAGAAAAAAGACTGACTTAACAGTCTTTTTATATACGTCTTTGTTCTGATATTGGAGTTGGTTATCAACAAGGTCTTGCTATGGCTGCTGCTAAAAAGAACATTTCAGTTAAACAATATGTGAATCTATGAAAGAAATGCTTTTCTTGTGGAGGAACAGGTCATTTTGCCAAAAATTGTAATAAAGGAAACAAAGATCCTGTTGATAATTCTAACACAAAATGCCAGATATATGCCCTAGATGCAAAAGAGGTAGACATTGGATGAGTAATTGCAAATCAAAAACAGATATTGATGGTAATAAATTAAGTCCACATTGGATAAATGATTACAGATCACAATCAGAAACTGTAGACAAAGAATCAATTCTGATGCAGGGAAACGGATATCGGGGCCAGCCCCAGGCCCCCAAACCTGTACCCAAACCCAGACAAATTTATGGGGCACTCAAATTTGTTCCACAGACCAACAATTCATCACAAGACAATACTAATCCGTTTCTGATCTCTACAGAGCCACAACAGGCAGCGCAGGATTGGACCTCAGTTCTACCTCCTACACAGTATTAACACCTGAAATGGGGGTTCAGGCTCTTCCTACAGGAATTTTTGGACCTCTGCCAAAGGATACTTTTGGTCTTATACTAGGTAGAAGTAGCTCTACTCTTAATGGTATTCAAGTTCTTCCAGGAGTTATAGACAATGATTATACAGGTGAAATTAAAGTCATGGTTTCTTCTCCTAAATTTATTAATACGATTCAAACTGGACAACGGTTTGCACAATTGTTACTTCTGCCTCTAATTCAGACACCAAATAAAGTTGTCTCACAACAGAGAGGTAATAAAGGATTTGGTTCATCAGATATATATTGGGCAAAAGTTATTTCTACACATAAACCTCTCATGACCTTATGGTTAGATGGCAAAGAATTTTCTGGATTAATTGATACAGGTGCCGATGTTACTATTATTAAGAAAGAAATTTGGCCCAAGGCTTGGCCTTTAGATGTCACTATGACTCACCTACAAGGCATAGGATAAAGTCAAAACCCAGAAAGAAGTTCGAAGTTATTAACTTGGAAAGATTTGGAAGGAAATAGAGGCACTATACAACCTTATGTTATAACTGGTTTATCAGTAAATTTATGGGGAAGAGATTTATTATCTCAACTTGGTATGATTATGGGGAGCCCTAATGATGTAGTCACTGCTCAAATGCTAAGAAGTGGATTTGTACCAGGTCAAGGCCTAGATAAGGATAATACTGGAATAACAACACCTATAGAACCTACTCCAAAACTTGACAGAGCGGGTTTGGGCCATTTTCCATAGGGGCCACTGATACTCCTGTGACTCATGCAGAAAAAATTACATGGTTATCTGAGGAGCCTGTTTGGGTCGATCAATGGCCTCTGTCTTCTATAAAATTAATGGCTGCACAACAGCTGGTACAGGAGCAGCTTGAAGCTGGCCATATAATTCCTAGTAATTCACCTTGGAATACTCCCATTTTTGTCAAAAAAAAGAAATCAGGTAAATGGCGATTGTTACAAGATCTCAGAGCAATAAATAAAACCATGATGTTAATGGGAGCTTTGCAACCAGGTCTTCCATCACCTGTTGCTATACCTTTAGGTTATTTCAAAACTATAATAGATTTAAAAGATTGTTTTTTCACCATACCTTTACATCCTGATGATCAAAAGCGATTTGCTTTTAGCCTGCCTGCTACTAATTTTAATGCACCCATGAAAAGATTCCAATGGTGTGTTCTTCCACAAGGCATGGCAGATAGTCCTACTCTGTGTCAATCCTTTGTTGCTCTAGCTTTGCAACCGATAAGAGATCGTTGGCCAGATATGTATATCATACATTACATGGACGATATCTTAGTGGCTGGTCAAAATAGTGGTAAAGTACTTCAATGTTATAAAGAATTACAGTCTGCTTTATGTAATAAGGGACTACAGATTGCACCTGATAAAGTTCAACTTACAGATCCATATACATATTTAGGTTTTCAAATGAGAGGATCACAGGTTTTTTCACAAAATTTGGAATTAAGATTAGATAAACTTAAAACTTTAAATGATTTTCAAAATCTTCTTGGAGATATTAATTGGCTTATGCCCTATTTAAAGCTCTCTAAAAGTCAATTAAAACCCCTCTATGACATTTTGCATGGAGATGCCAACCCTACATCTCCTCGTGTACTTACACCTGAGGGTAGACAAACTATACATATAGTAGAAAAAGCTATTTTGTCTCAAACAGTTACATTTATAGATTATAATGAACCTTTACAATATATTATTTGTAATACACAATTATCTCCAACTGCTGTTTTTTGGCAAACAGCGCATTTAATGTGGATTCATTTACCTGTTATGCCTAAAAGAGTTATTGAGCCATATTATAAAATGGTATCTGATCTTATTATTTTAGGAAGAGAACAAGGCAGATGTTATTTTGGTAAAGAACCAGATGTTATTATTCAACCTTATACTAAAGACCAAATTAACTGGCTTATGCAAACTACTGAGTTTTGGCCTGTTGCCTTGGCGTCTTATATAGGTCTTTTGGATAATCATTATCCTTGAAATAAGCTTATTGCTTTTGCTAATAAGCATGAATTTGTTTTTCCTAAAGTCACCATACTTCACCCAATAAAGGATGCATTGTTAATATTTACTGATGGTTCTTTTTTTTTTTTTTTTTTTTTCCGGGACCGGGGATCGAACTCAGGGCCGTAGTGCTTAGCGGCAAGCACTTAGCCCACTGAGCTGTACCTCCAGCCCCACTGATGGTTCTTAAATAGGCATAGCTGCCTATGTTTGTCATAATCAAAATTTAACAGTACAATTTCAAACAAATAGTTCTTCTGCCCAAATGACGGAATTACATGCTGTTATTGCTGTTTTCTCTGATTTTTCTGATCAATCATTTAATATTTATACAGACAGTGCTTACATTGCACATTCTTTTCCATTATTGGAAACTGCTGGTCAAATAAAAACTGTTTCTAATGCTGGAAACCTATTTCGACAATTACAATCACTTGTAACTAAGAGAAAACATCCTTTTTTCATTGGACATTTACGTGCTCATTCTGAATTGCCAGGACCTTTAGTCAAAGGCAATCATAAAGCTGATTTAGCTACTCGCTTAAATACAGTTTCTCTATTGGCTGTTGTCACTTCTACTGATAATACTGATAAAATCACCTTACCACAAACTACACATCAATTACATCATCTTAATGCACAAACACTCAGACTGATGTATAATATTACTAGAGAACAAGCTCGACAAATTGTTAAAAATTGTCCTTCTTGTGCCGTACATCTTCCAACTCCTCATCTCGGAGTTAATCCTAGAGGTTTAATACCTAATGCACTATGGCAAATGGATGTTACCCACATTCCTGAATTTGGTACTCTCAAATATGTTCATGTAGTTATAGATACTTTTAGTGGTTTTATTTTTTGCTTCTCTTCAATCTGGTGAATCTACTAGACATGTGATTAGTCATATACTTAATGCTCTTTCTGTCTTGGGATGTCCACAACAGATAAAGACCGATAACGGTCCAGGTTATTCCAGTTCTGCTTTTTCTAAATTTTGTAAGCATCTTAATATTCTTCATATTACAGGTATACCTTATAATCCACAAGGTCAAGGAATAGTGGAAAGAGCACATCTTTCTATAAAACTTACTATACATAAAATAAAAACGTGGGAATGGTATCCCACAAGGGGGTCACCAAGAAATATTCTCTCTCATGCTTTATTTATTCTCAATTTTAAAAATTTGGATGCCAATGGTCAATCAGCAGCTACTCGCTTCTGGCATATAGAAACACAAAAACAGTTTGCTTCTGTACTATGGAAAGACCCTATAACTAATTTGTGGCATGGTCCAGATCCGGTCCTCATCTGGGGTCGAGGATCAGTATGTATATATTCTAAAGAAATGAAATCTGCAAGATGGTTGCCAGAACGATTGATAAAACAAATAGATTCTAAACAACAAACACCAGACAAATTAAATGATGATTCTGAAGATGAAGAATTATCCTAAAAATATTATGAGTAATTATAAATTCGCTTTTCATATTCATATAAATATAAAATTAACTGTTAATAAAATTGTTACTAAAAGTCTTGTTTGTGTCCTTAAGAACTAAGAAAACCCAAGAGTTAGGATTCTGTTCAGCCAGAGAGCTCCTGGCGGATACAGAATATTCCCGAGGATGAGTGGTCTGGCCAACTGCCCGTTCTCACCTAATGGCCTTTAATGAATGTTTTGGGCACCGAGTTGGTAAGAACATAAACAATATAATGATAAAATTGACATAATAAATTAATATAAATAATTTTATAAAACTGTTCTAAGATCTAAACTTGAAATTGATACAAAACAATATTATATAATTGATTGTATAACAAAAAGTTTAAGTATTCCATTACACCAAGCATTACAAACAGTTCTTTCAGATAATGGATTCCAAAATTTGGATTTTGGCATTGGGAATTTTTGTCATCCTATGGCAACCTTCTGATAGTGGTCTTGAATCTTCCCCGCACCAGGAAGGATTGGTAAAATGGAGTAGACAAGGAATGCAAGGTAAGTTGGCAAGACAAGGCATGTATGGTGCTCCATGTGACTGTGAAGGAGGTACTATTACAACTAAACCTGAGCAAGATACCAGTTACACAGATTGTGGTAATAAAATATCCTACTTAACATACATGAAAACCATAAAAGAAATTTTCATACAAAGCTGGAAATGTTATTATAAGACTCCAGTGATACCCCATGGCCAACCAGGACTATGTCCTAAAGAATGTACTACTTATTATGCTGCAATGCATTCTTCTTGTTATATATCAGTACAAGAATGTACAGGAATGGATAATAATGTATATTTTACAGCCATATTGCAGCACACTGCCATTAATGCTCTTGGAGGTGATTGGTCTAATATTCCATGGACTTTAAAAAGCCATAAATATATTCAGGCTTCATGCCACGGTACCCCAGGTAAACCAGTGTGCTGGAATAAAACTGCCCCGATACATATTTCTGATGGTGGTGGACCACAAGACAAAATTAGAGAAATTAATGTACAAAGTTGTATGGAAAATGTTATAAAACAGATATCTTTAAAATCTTTAAAAGCTAATCATCATATCATGACACTTTCTGAATTACAAGAAAACGATTTAAACACTAAAACCTCATTTTAATGGGTACTTTAATGGTTCTTAATATGTCTAATCCAAATTTAGCTAAAAAATGCTGGCTATACATAAGTCAAGGTACATTCATACCTCTTGCTAACCCTTCAAATTTTACTCTATATAGTGTTTTAAACCCCACACATTCTAATTGCACCCTAAGCTTACCATTTAAAGTTCAACCTGTAGCTGTTAAGTTCATCTCCTGTATACAAGGAAGTTTTCAGAGCAACAAAAATGCAATTGATGTTGGATTTGTTACTTTTACTGATTGTATTCAAACAATTACTTATAGTTCTTCTATTTGCCTTTCAAGAGGTCAAGTATTTGTCTGTGGAGGAAATCTAGCTTTTACCTTTTTGCCTGATAATTGGACAGGATTATGTGTTATAGCTACTTTATTACCTGATATAGAAATTGTACCTGGGGATGAACCTATTCCTATTCCCAGTTTTGATTATGCTATAGATCATCCTAAAAGAGTTAAAATGGTAATTCAATTTATTCCTTTATTAGTAGGATTAGGAATTTCAGGAGCTCTAGTTATAGGTTCAGCAGGAATAGGAGTTGCTGCACATTCTTATAACAAGCTTTCTAATCAAATAGTTGATGAAGTCCAAGCCTTGTCTAGCGCTATTCAAGATATTCAAGATCAGATAGATTCTTTAGTGGAGGTAGTCCTCCAAAATAGAAGAGGATTAGATCTTTTAACTGCAGAACAGGGAGGGATTTGTTTGGCTTTACAGGAACGCTGTTGCTTCTATGTAAACAAGTCCGGCATCATTTGAGACAAAATAAGAAGGCTTCAAGAAGATTTGATAAAGAGACGAAGAGAATTATTTGAAAATCCACTTTGGAGGTGTGGAATGGAATTTTACCCTATCTTCTTCCTCTGTTAGGACCCTTAATTGTGATATTATTAATTATTTTATTTGGACCCTGTATTTTCAAAAGATTGGTGGCTCTTATTAGACAACAATTTACTAACATGATGGATGCTATTGAAATGAAACGGCTTCAGGTCCATCATCACAGGATCGATAGAGATCTCGAGAAAGCAAATCGTAATAATGCCCAGTAAGATAGATGGGCTGTTTCAGCTTTCTCACCTTGGTGCACAGGACTGGATAGCCAGAGATGGGCAACTGGAAGCTCACGTGTATTATCAACTACCGCCTAAGACAGGAACAAGGCCTTTTGCTGCCTTGCTTTCCAGTGACGGGTAAGGTATAGTTTGGTTCCACGTGAAAGCATCCTGACCTAAGATAGGCACAGTCCCCTCAAGGAGATTTGGTCTTTTAATAAATAAAATAAAAAAGGGGGACCTGTGGGAGACCGCTGAGAGACCTGCGGTCAGCATCCATTTTGTAAACTACCAGCCATCTTGAGAATTAAGTTCCAGTTTCCATATATGGTCAGTTTCCTGTAGTTTCCATGTATGGTTAGTTTCCTGTGACTTCTATATATGGTCAACCTCCTGTAATTACGCAATATCACCTGATGCTCTGACCACCCTCGCGTGATATCTGAACCTCCCTCCCTTGCCTAGTTACCCGCTGATGTCAATCCCAACTCCCGCATGTATATAAGCCCAAGCTTTCCGCTCAGTAAACGAGACTTGATCAGACTCCTGTCTTGTCTCCATTTCTCGTGTCCTTCTTGTCTTTTTTCATCCCGCTCCCCCTCTAGAGCCTTCGTTGACTACCCGCAGGTCGGGACAATTTCTCAAGAACCATAGGGTACAATGTACACCAGTACGTACTTAATTTCACGAATGCTTGTATATGAGCATTTGGCTCAGGAACAGAAGCATTGGCCAAAATTTTGCTTTCACCTGTGAACTCTGCATTGCTTGATGAATAGGACCATGGCCATCTTCCTCGCTCTGACAGGTGGTCGCAACTTCCTCTAGTTGCGGTCATGGTCACAGACAGACCTGTGCACACTTGCTGTGAAGCTCTCTTGTGTGATTTTTAGCACTTACAGTGCTGTACAGTATTGTTCAACCCAGCATGGCTCCAAAGAGAGTGCTGAGCAAGTATGGTGCTGAAAAGAAAGTGCAGAGTGATACTGAAGGTGACAGGAAAGCACAGAGCATGAGGGGTAAGAGGAAGGTTTTGAAGCCTGTGAAGGACAGATTGACTCCTTTGCTGTGTGTGAACCCAAGTGCCTATTTGAAGGTTAAGCCACTACTGGTGTGTGCATGGAAATGTTCTTCAGTTGAATTTGAGTAAAGACTGTACATGGAACAGATGGAGGAACATCGCTCTCAAAACTCCAATGTAAGAAAAGTCTTGGTGCTCATAAAAGTTCCACTATTAATGTTTCCCAGTGATGCTCAGAGCCTTGAAACCCTTCATGGCAAAGGCAAAGGTCAAATAAGACAGAAACTTTGCCTCTGGAGCTCTTCTAAGTAAGGCTGTTTCCATAATAAGTGAAGGTAGAAGCTGAATCCTTTCAATGGCAGAATGTGTTCAAGGAAGAAGTTGACCCATTATTCTAAATATTTAGCAGCTGAAGTGGCTAGGAAGATCCAAGTTGCAGTAGCAAGAGAATTTGATATTGCTCAAAGGAGGTTTTTTAGGTTTAGTTTATTTTTAAAAATGTTACACAACTTCAGTGTATTTATGTAGTAGTGGGAAGCAGTGAATTGTCAATAGATTGAGCTGAATCTGAAAGCCAGCGTGCGTTTAATTATAACCCAAACCACTGTAGAAGCATGAAGCAGACCAGGGACTCGCAGGGGCACCTCCGTCTTTGCAACTGGGGTGGACTACTCCTCTTTTGGAACCGTGCAGTCAGTCCTTCTGATGACCCTGGAGGTCAAGTGAAAGCAAAGATTATGGGGTCAAACTCTTTTAGAAGCTTCAATCCATCTATATTTCTGAGTCCTTCAGGAATACACTATGATGAATCGCTTGTGTAACTGGATAGGTATAGATTTGAAACTAGTTACTATACATAGCCGATGACATTATTGAAAGAAGTGCCAAAAATAACTAGTAGAAGTTATTTTATCCTTTTCTTGCATGTTGTATTTTCCATCAGTTTTGAACATCTGTTCTCTCAACCTATGAGGTGTTTGAATATTCACCCACAGAGCCAGTCTTTTATTTCCCAAACACTCCATTGGTGGTTGTGGACTTAACTGAGGTACACTTTAGTAACTGGGTAGGAATTTCCATGCATTTGTGTGGACTGAGCACAAACTGCCGGCTCTAGAGCTTTAAAATAATAGGTCAACCCTGCATTTCACTAGAGATGGATGTTTACTCGCTGCTGTAATATCACAGCTGATCTCTCTTACAGGTAGGATATGAGGTTCTTTTCTTTGCTATAGGACTCGTTTACTCTTTAGTCCAGCCTGGACTTGCCAACCCCAGCAATTTAAGGTGATTAGTCAAGGATATTTCAGATCACTACTTCTATGAGTCAGGGCATTACACAGAAAGAGAGCCAATCAGATATTTTTGTGCCCATTGACATTGGAGAGGCAATCAAGTCCTACTGAGTCCGCCCATTCAAATGTTAGTCTCATCCCAAAACTCTCACAGACACACCCAGAAATAATGTTAAGTTGGAGCATCTATCTTCCACTAAAATGACACATAAATTCAAACATCACAACCACCCCTTGTCAGTCTGGCACTCAAGCATCTCTGTAAATCATAGTCCACCTACAGATAAAGAGCATTACAGGGGCATAATTGTACCTAACATAATACATCTATCATGGGTGCAACTGAAAATCTACAACCCCTTTCCCAGAAGAGTAGCTAACCATTGAGCAATGTGTTTTTGTTCTTTATATCCAGTAATTTAAATGCTGTGATGTAAGAATATCAGTACTTAAATATTACTGTGACAAAAACGCCAATACATCTTATGCTGCATGACAAGAAACGAGAAAAGATGTACAAGTACCAGCACACATTCACACTAACATATTTATAAGCACAATGAAAAGGAAATACTCGTGACAATTATAGTTCTTATTTTTTTGTACTCATGGTTAGTGGGTCATAGACAGTATTTGTAACTACCTTCTTCCACTACTGATTCTACCTTCTCTTTGCCTTCCCCAAGTACCTCAGTAACTGTGCCTTTTCCCTGCTGGAGTGCCTCAAGACTCATTCCTAAGATGTCTAGTGCGTCAGGGGTCCTGCCTGAGTTGGGTGGCTGTAATACTCCGTTCTGCTGAGTCAATACATGGAAACATTAAGCGAGCTCTAAATGATTTCTGGTGTTCTATATCTACCTTCCCTTATCTCCATTGGGGAGCAGCAGACCAGTCTCCCCTTGGTGATCAGGATCATCACCCCAACCAGCATTGTCACTTCCCCTTTGCAAATTGATTGGGATATGTGAGGAGCCCCAACTTTCAAGTACAAGGTAGTTATTCTAATGGTTCTTGATGTACCTGTCCTCCACCGGAAACTAAGACCTCTCGGCCAGCAAAGCTGATGTCACTGGTACGGGAAGCAAACGTTTTGCCAGCTGGTAGTGAGGAATGGCAGTGAGTGGTGCCCTCTCATTGCCCTCTCTTGATTCTTAGACCTGTGAATCCTGGCTGTGGGAGAAATAGTACCACGTATTAGACACTGGTTCATTAGATAAATATAACATTACTGGTTTTGGAGATATGTTTATTCACAATTTTCTCTTTCTTTGACCTTAGCATCAGGACATCACAATAAAAGTCATTAGATTTGAATTTTTGTTTTGAATTCTGTTGTACAGATTCTATTTTTCAAAAGCTGTTTCAATCCAATGACCTTCAAGTGTAGATGCCCCTAGAGTCATCCAGAAATATCACCAAGGGAATGCAGATGCATTCCTTTATACTTAATCTAGTTATGTTCCCAAACCTGCAGGGTACCAAACAAAAGAGCAGTTCAAAGATCCCAGAATCCAGTTCCCAACTATCTGATTAAAAATACAATTCTTTAATTTTATTGTAGATTTTGGGTTTAATAAATGTACAAATCATGATGATCCGGTTTTCCATCTGTACATATGATAAATATAAGGTGTTATAAATAAATGACTCTGATGCTGGAAAAATAAAGGGGGTGGAGTGAAGGGAGAAAGAACAACACAGAAAATGGAAAATACTTTATATAGATTTACCTTTTATTGTATTTGGCTGGAAATGAGACAAAGATTAACGTAAAGTATCAAAGATCTTATAAATTCTCTAAATGTCAAAGTTGAGTCATAGGTAATCTTTTGTTTAGAAAAAACATAGAATATTAGATAAATTCTATGTTGAAACTGGAAGGAAACTGATAGCACAGATGGAAAAGGAACAGTGTGAACTTTCAGACTATGGTAGGAAAATGTAGTTTCTCTGTTTTAAAATGGATAATGGGAGTATCACATAACTCTGTCACTGAAACATATTTAACATATACTTAAAAGAATGATGGCCCTGAATCAAGGGCAGCAGTTTTCTGTAGCTGTTGGTTTCAAGCAGGAGCCTAAAGTGGTATCTTTCTATGGTCTGTTGGCCATTTCAGAACTTTAGAAGTGTAATGGTCAATTCATTAGACAGTAACACATAACTAAATAAATTTTATGAGAGAACTTCAAGATGGCGACCGGGTAGGCAACAGAGAGAGCCTTCCGGAGGAGTGCCACTCAGACAAAGGGCGGAGGGGAGGGAGGTGGGCGTCCTGGACTCAGGAAGGGTCTGAGGTGGGAGTTGGGGCCCTCGGAGAGACTAAGCAAAACCTCTACCGGAGGAGGGGATCGGGGATCCACCATGGCGCGGTCAGAGGGAGAGGAGACGGAGGGGGTCACCGCCTCGGGCGTGCCCATGGCCCGCGCCCACGTTCTGGCATTCGCAGCTTCAGCTTCGGGGGCCTGCGTTCATGGGGGCCTCCTGGCTCAGCTGGAGGGGGGTGGAGTTCTGGGAGCTGGTCCGGGGCTGGAGAGAGGAAGGCGCGGCCAGGGGGAGGGGGCGATGGTGGTCGGTGGTGGTTGTCGGGCCCCGTGTGAGAATGAGAGTTTGCGACAGCCACTGGGGCAGAGTCCCCACCCTGCGGCAACCTTCCTAATCAGCACCTGGAGAGGATCAATGCAACTAGTACACAGCGCACCACGCCCGGCTCTGCGCCTGCCTTGAGATGGTGGCCCCCTGCTTCTCAGCTGGGTGAGCAGCTACCAGCGGAGAGCAGCGGGGAACCTCAGTGGTGAGCCGTGGCGGCTCCCAGGGATCCGGCCGAAGAGCAGACGGGGGCTCCAGCACCACAACAGGAGGGAGATGCAGATGGAGATGGATCGCGTAGCTCCACGCCTTTCTCACTCCAACATCAGGCAGGAAGCACGAGCTGGGTTGCCAGGGCTCAGCTCCCACCCTGAACTCTCTCTGGGAGCACCTTGAGTCTCGGCGGCTTGAGCAAGCATCACCTGTTCCTGGCAACAATGGGATGAATCCACGGTCTTCAGGACTCACCTCAAACTATTAATGTGAGCACCAAGAGGGCCTCCTTACAGCTTGCACATATGAACCTTGCATGACCTCACAGCTGCTCCGCTGTGGGCCCTGGTGGCTGCTCCGCTGTGGGCCCCATGGCTGCTCCGCAGTGGGCCCTGGCGGCTGCTCCGCTGTGGGCCCTGTGGCTGCTCCACAGTGGGCCCCGCGGCTGCTCCACTGAGGGCCCCACGGCTGCTCCGTCGCAGTGGGCCCCGCGGCTGCTCTGCAGTGGGCCCTGGCTGCTGCTCCACTGTGGGCCCCGTGGCTGCTCCACAGTGGGCCCCATGGCTGCTTTGCTGAGGGCCCCGTGGCTGCTCCGCTGTGGGCCATGCGGCTGCTCCACAGTGGGCCCCATGGCTGCTTTGCTGTGGGCCCCGTGGCTCCTCCACTGTGGGCCCCATGGCTGCTCCGCAGTGGGCCCCGTGGCTGCTCCACTGAGGGCCCCGTGGCTGCTCCACTGTGGGCCCCGTGGCTGCTCCACAGTGGGCCCCGTGGCTGCTCCACTGTGGGCCCTGTGGCTGCTCTGCTGAGGGCCCCACTGAGGGCGCCTCATGGACTGGACCCGCCCGCACCCATAGCACGGAGACGTGGTGGAGCCGGGCGGTCCACTGTGAGCATATGTGCTTTTCCACCTCCGACCATGGCAGTTTGTATACACCCATGTATGTTATAGTATGGTCTGAGGCAGCTGTATGTCTTCCCAAGGCGAGAGCCCAGGGCTATAGATAAACCCAGGAGTACAGTTATTATCACAGGGAAGATGACTGATTGAGTGGTAGGGCAACGGAGATGAGGGAGGAGAAAAACTGAATGATCAAATGGGCCATCATCTGTGTAACTGAGTAACAAAGGTGAAGGTAACATCATGTAGGACAGCATCCAGAGCTAATTCCCTTCTATGTTCTCTAAAATTCTGTATTTCCTCAATTGTTTTTGTGTTAACAGAAGTGAAGATAACTTTATACTATACAGCATCCAGTGCAGATTCCTTACTATCTTCTCTATAATTTGCTATTTCCTTTAATGTTTTCGTGTTAACTAATATGAAGATACCATTGTGTAGTACAACATCCACTGGTAATTCCCTACTGTATTCTGTATAATTTTGTATTTTCTGTATTGTTTATGGCTTATTCTGGTTCATGTGTCTCCATTCTTTTGTCTTTAAAATAAAATTAAAAAAAAAAAAGAATGAGTTAGCAGTTTTAATCTCAGTAGTAACAGTATACATAAAGCCATTTTCCTTATTATTTAAATTTAAAAAATTATATGGAACGTATGCAGGATTTTCAAAAACATCAAAGGATCATGGGCTTTAACCAATAGACTATTTGTGTTTCTATCGAAATGTTTTTGTGACTGTATTCAGATCTTTACAGTGAGTCT
This sequence comes from Dinomys branickii, assembly GCA_004027595.1. Taxonomy (NCBI): domain Eukaryota; kingdom Metazoa; phylum Chordata; class Mammalia; order Rodentia; family Dinomyidae; genus Dinomys; species Dinomys branickii. Next base: position 17,632 of record PVLD010017404.1, on the reverse strand, counting down.
TATTCTAGGCTGTACTTTTAACTCCAGCCTGCTTTCTTGCTGGGCTGAGTGGGTGTCCTCTCTTTGCCTCCCTCCTTCTCTTGTTCCTTCCTTTCCCTGTTTTGTCTCTCTTGCTTCCTTTCTCGTCTCTATAAAGCTGCTGGTAAAGGTTTCTCAGTGGTTTAAATTATACTAAGGAAGAATTTTAATTGTTTGAAAATTCTGAGTCCATGTTTCTAAACAGCACAGGGCTTCTCGGTCTTTTCCTACAAAGATCAGAGTTTGCAGATAGGTTGAGCCTGTCACTGCTATATACTTCACGGCTTGGTCATTGCAGATGACACAGAAGTTGCCTTTTATGAACAAAATGTTATTATAACACGTTATGTTAAATTCCTTTTGGCCCTTTCAGTCGATGGCGTGAGTTCTGTAGCTGTATACAGATCTCTGCAAAGGTTAACAATATGTCAAAGTCTCATAGGAAGCACTGTTTTATCTTTCTCTTCAAATAATGCTACATTTTGAAATAATGTTTTATCTCATTTTCCCAGTGCAATGAAGAGAATCTACTACCTAAAAAATTAAATCATTATATGTAGTATCTTAGCTTTTGCAGATTTTAATATTAGGTGTACACACACACACACACACACACACACACACACACACAAGATTGCTAACATAATGGTACTGCTAATTTCCATTAGTTCATTGAAAGGAACATTTAGTGTTCATATGTTTATACGGTTGATCAGTCTTACATGCCTATACCAGATAATCTGAGCAATTATTTTGAAGATAACAATATGCAATATAATTACCATTGTTAATTTCTTATTATTTTGTTTTGAAATTCTGAATCTTTTTTTTGTACCAGGAATTGAGCTCAGGATCTCATGCTTTCTACGTCGACATTGTGCTGCTGAGCTAGATCCCGGGCCCCCTGTATTGTTTTTATTGTTTTTTAATTCTTTTTAAAACAAAAAAACTAAAAACACCACTATGTTTTATCACAAGAAGCCTACTTTACTGAGATTAAAGGAAAATATCACAAAACATTTCTTTTTTAAAGGTAGTTGAAATATGCATATATTTCTTAAGGTTAAAGTATTTCTGGAGATGCACAAAGCTTTCCCGCATCTTTAATTAAAATTCTATGAAGGTATTAGCATGTATTATGAAAAGTGCATACATCTTAAATGTACAACTCAAACCATTTTTATAAATAAGTACCTCCTTGTAAATCTCCCAAAAAACTTCTCTGCTCCCCTTCAGTGATAACCCTAAAAGTGTCCTCCATTTGTGTCATTACAGATTATCTTCATAGATAGGCTTTGTCTTTAACATAAATGGAACACAGCTACTGTTTCCTTATTGTATCTGCCTTATTTTCTTCAATATTGTGCGTGAAATTCATGTGTTATTTTGTGCATGGTAGCTTACTTTTATTCACATACAGTGTTTCGTTGTACAAGTATAAGAGGTTTGATTATTATTATAAGACCATACATTTTCCAGTCTGAGGTATATTTTTTCCAAATTTTGGTTATTATGTAGAACATCATTTTACAAAGATTATGGTACATATGTTTATGTGCACATATAGTTCTGAAGGCATATACCTAGAAATGAAATTGCTAGATTATAAAATGTGTGCATATTATGTTTTAATAGGTACAGGCAAACAACTTTCCAATGTGGTTCTATTAATTTATAATTAATATTTTGGAAGAGAGCTGTTGTCATTCTTTTCTATACTTGATATCATTCTTTATTACTTTAAAGGGTACTTTCTACCTTTCACAAAATGAATATTCCTTTGCAAGGTTTTATTTCTTGACTTTCTTAAATGTTTATTACAAGGATTGTGTGTTTTAATGTAGACTGCCATTATATATTGAATAATTCTTCGGGGCTACATGTGCCATACAAATTTCAGCTTACATTTTATAACCAAAAGACAACAGACCAAAAGTAATGTAGAAAGGTATGTTCCCATGTAAAATTCTTGCATGGTTCAAGTAAAATAGAGACTGAGATTCAAAATGAATTCTTTCTGAAATGTTGCAATTGCTTTCTATCTCCCTTAAAAAGGAAAACAGAACAAGTGCAGCAACATTTATGTGAGTCATCAATCCTCACTATCAGTCTTTTTAAATCATTTTCTGCACATTGTATAGAGATGCCCATGTTGTCTGAATTTGTATTTCCCTAATGACTAATAAGATTTAGCTACTTTTCCTTACAAACAATCACAGAAAGTAGTTGTTCAGTTCAGTTGCTTCCTGAGCCTTTTATTTTCGGGAAGCAGCAGGAGGGTTGTGGTGCATTTTTTTTCTTTGAGTTACTGGAAATCTCTTATATTTTAAAAACCATCATTTATTAGTAAGTGTGTTGCCAAATGTACACATATCTGAACATATGGTTTGGATTTTATGTTTTTAAAAGCTTTATGGAGAGTAAGACGTTTTCTTAATTTCAGTATAAATTATTTTATCAATATTTTCTTTATACTTAGGCTTTTATATCTTGCTAAAGAAATATTCATCTACACCCTAGATCTGTTCCTCTAAGTTATTTACTAGTTGCTTGATCTTTTGATTGTTATATTTGGCTATAAAATTCTACTAAAAATTGGTTTTGTATACAGTATGATATAGGTTTAAAAATTAGTTTTTTTCTCTTTGTACACCTATTTGACTCTGTTAGTGAGGGATCTGTTGTCTTTGTTACTAAAGATTAGTTTTATATGCTCAAGAATTTTATTTAAAATAGCATTGAAAATGTACTGATTTGTACCTGGATTCCTATACCATGTAGTTTAAAAAAAATTACCCATGTTGTTGCATAGTTAGAAGTTTAGTTGTTGTTCTTGTTGAGTAAAATTCTATAACATTAATATATGACAATATGTTTAATTATTCACTGGTGAATATATGCTTAGTGTGTTAGCTTTCTGTTGCTGTGACAAAATGTCTGAGGAAATCAATTTAAGAAGAAAGGATTTATTGTGGCCCACAGATTCAGAAGCTGAAGTCCACTGTCACCTGACTACACTGGTTCTGGAACTGTGGTGAGGCAGAACATCATGACAGGGAGCATATGGTAGCACAAATCTGCTCACCTCATGATGACCAAGAAGCAGAGAAGAAAGACTAGGTTAGGAAGGTGCCAAGGGCAAAATACACGAAAGCCACACTCCTTGGACTCTATTTCCTCCATCGCACACCCAGTTGCTAAGGTCTCCTCCAAAAATCCATTCCACTACAAACCCATCAGTGATGCAGTTAGAGGTGTCAGGATCAATCATGGCAAAAAGCGATGGCTCCAAAAAGTGCTGTGCCAAATATTAAGTCTTTAATACATGAGCTTTTCAGGACATTTCAGATCTCAGTCATAGCATTTAGATCATTCTAGTCTCTGTTTTTTATGAATCACAATTCTATGCAAACATTTTGTGGACTGCTGTTTTTAATGGGAGTGGGATCATACAAATGAGTTGAGTTTTGGATCCCATGATGAATGTATGTTTACCTTTATAAAAGAATATAGAATTGTTTCACAAAGTGAAGGGACTCTTTTACTTTCCTAATACTGACAGATTAGAGTCTCACTCTACATATTCAGCAACACAAATATTTTTAGGTCTAATTTTTAATACTTTTATGGTTTTTGATTTTGTGTTATGAAAAGGAAATATTTGCACTTGCAAGTTTCTAAATATTTTGACCTAGAATTTTAGTTTCTTTCCTTTCTATGTTTATGATATATTTTGAGTAAAATATTGGAGATGGCATGAGATAAGAACTAAGGTTGATCTACACAGAAGACCACCAAAAGACTTCTAGATTTAATAACCCACTTCAGTAGTGTAGCTGGATACAAAGTCAACACTCAAAAATCAATCCTTCCTAAAAAAATTCATCAAGAGAGAAATTAGGGGAACAACACCTTTCACAATAGCACCCCCCAAAATGAAATACCTAGGAGTCAATTTAATGAAGGAAGTGAAAGGTCTCTACATTGAAATCTATAGTACTCTAAAAAGGAGGTTGAAGAGGATACAAGAAAATGAAAAATTATCCCTTGCTCTTGGGTAGGGAGAAACAATATAGTGAAAATGGCCATACTCCCAAAACTGTTATACAGATGTAATGTAATCCCAATCAAAATCCCAACAATATATCTCAGTGAATTAGAGGAAATGTTCCTAGAATTCATTTGAAACCAGAAGACACCTATAATAGCACAGGCAATTCTGGGCAACAAATGCAAGGCAGGGACATCACAATCTCTGACTTGAAATTAAACTATAAAGCTACTACAATAATATAAGCACTGTATTGGCAAATAAATAAATAAATCCAACAGATCTGAGAATCAACGGAACAGATTAAAAGATGCAGACACACCACAAACATACTTAGCCACCTTATCTTTGACAAAGGGACCAAAGATGGTTGCTGGAAGAAAGATTGCACCTTTAATAAATGGTGCAGGAAAAACTGTCTTTCCATATGCTGAAGATTAAGATTAGATCCATATCTTTCATCTTGGACTAAGATAAAATTGAAATGGATCAAAGATTTAAACATTAAACAGTAACACTGAATCTTCTGGAAGATAGAATAGGTAGAACTCTTGAAGACATTGGTGTAAGCGAAGACTTTATGAATAAAACCCTGATCACACAGGAACTGTCACACAGAATCAATAACTGGGATCAAATCTTCTTAAAAAGCTTTTGCACAGCAAGAGAAACCACCAACAGAGTGAAGACACAAGCCACAATGTGGGAAACATTTTTGCCAGCTGTTCCACTCACACAAGTGAACATTATGATATTAGAGAATTTTTAAAGTTATATTCCTAGTGGCAAAGTGGGCAGGAAGAGAAGCATGTCATGGAAGGGTGCTTTAGCTAGCACAGACTACACACTTTGTAAAAATTTCAACTCAAACTTTTATATTTTCTCCAACTGAAGTTATATCTTAAACTATATAAGATATTTGTGAATATTAGTTTTTAGTCTAAGTAGGTATTTTAAAATTTTATAGTTTTTTATTTGTTAATATTCAAGTTTAAATTTAATGTCCAACTTTTTCTTGACACATAACTAAATCTTGGATTGACCTTTGGATGGTAGCTTACAGTTGCTGATTCCTTCACACAATAAATTTCATGGGCAGCAATGCTGTAATCTTCACAATGCATCACACAGTAGCAGATCCTGTTCTTCATCCATTACATGCATGTTGACAGGAAGAGGGGCAGCGTAACAAAAGCATAAGGTATTTGGAGATGTGAGCTCCTGAGCCAACCAGAGAACTGGCCTGATATCGATCAGGTTCATGTCCAATTCATTTACCTTCTTTGTTTGGTTTCTTAATTTTTAAAGTGGGGATCCAAATGCTAACACGAGACTTACATAAAATACTGTAGCACTTTGCACACTGCTGCTGAGCATGTGAGTATTTGATAAGTGCCAGCCAATATCACCACTATTAAAGATCATTATTAAGAATATCGTCTGTAGCTTGATTGGAGTCTCTTTCTATAAAACTACCTAGCAAAAGAAATTCTATTAGAATTTATTGCTAGAAAAAAAAAAAAAAACCTTTCTCTCCCAGAAAGAATAGTTTTGCTTTCTTATCCTAAATAAAAAGATCAGTATGCACTGTTACTTTATCTTTTTACACTCACTGCTACAAAGCTTAAAAATCAAACTTAAAGTTCAATTGAAATTTAAATCCAAAAATTCAATTTTAGAAAATGTATTCACCTTCATTTATCATTTAGCTACATACGTTTTTCTTTCCTTGGCCTCACGTTCCCTTTCTAAATGTGTTAGTGATATATAACATTATTAGTGACAGATTTCTACTAGAACTGTTAAATAACATATTAAGTTTCTAAGATTGATATATGAACATATTTCTACAATTGGTAGACAAAATTTTCCAGGAGCCTTTTTATGAGGAGAGAGAAGATATTCCAACGGAAAAAAAATTGGATTCATAGCTTTGGTGAAATGAAGTGGTTCACATGTGACATGTGAATATGCATTCAGAAATTCTTTACAATATTAGATAACTTAATTTAGTCATTTAATCATAATCAAAGATAGGCTATCATACAAATATAAGAAAGTTTCACCATCAGAAAACATATCAAAATAATTTAGTACATTATTAGATCAGAAAATTATGACATTGATCTACTCACAAAAATCTTTGAATAATATTAACCTGTTTTTTAGATTAAAAATCTCTATTAGCATATTGAACATATATCCTTTCATAATTTTTTCATTAGAGCAAATGACTGTTTTTAATTGAGAAAATTTAGATTTATTTCACTTAAGTTTGGAAACAAAAGGATAACCACAATACCATTAAGGTTTAACATGGTACTAGAAATTTTGGTCAAACTTATGAAGAATTTTAAAAAGTAAAATAAAGTAATTGGTACAAACACTGGAAAACAATAAAAACACCCTTCTTTGTAGATGATTTGAGCATATACCTATGAAACTAAGCAGTATCAAAGTGTAAAATGGATGAAAACTTTGGCAAAAGCAGTAATGTTTCTTGACTTTTTGACATTCTAAATAGAAAATAAAATTGAAAAATTTCTTCATCAAAGCAACAACATATAATATCTAAAAACTAACCTAATTCATCTGTGTTTTCTATGGAGAAAATTAAAAACTTTAACAGGGAATAGAATATATAATCTGATTATTTTACCAATCTTCCATGGTATTTTCAGGATTTCAATTTTCCCCAGATTAAGTGACACATTCAACAGATATCTTCAACCTTCAAGAACATTCATTTGAGGAATTTTATATATTTTTTTCTGAAATTAACCTAGACACTAAAGACCCAAAATTGATGAATGTCTGATTTGGGCCACAACAAACTGGCCTTCAATAAGGAATTAATGTTTTGTCTGAAAACAAAATCTGAATAAAACATATTAAATAATTATTTGAGGGCATTGTGGGACTATCAGAGAGGCATAACCTAACAGGCTCTGTTAAGTTAAAGAAAACCTTAGACAGAAGAAAAGCTTAGACAGAGTAAGTCTGAGTGTCACTCTTAGGGACACTGGGAGTACGTCTGGGGGTGCTGGGACACAAGGTAAGCTTATAGGGCTAGAGAAAACTGTGCTCTGGGATATTGAAGAGGTTGATAATCAGTGGTAACATCCTAGAGTGGAGAGAATTGCCAACACATTATCCATATTTTCATTCTAAATAGTTTTTTTTTTTCTGACCTGGACAACCCAGAGTAAGATTCCAAGACCCCCACAAGGAAGAGCAGCTTGGAAACTAAGCAGCTGAAGAGCTGTAAATCAACTGTACAGTGTTGGGAAGACATTGCATTGCAATTCCTGGCAAGCAGAGGCAGTCTTGGTACACACCCAAGTCCTTGGGTTCAGAGTACAAAAGCTCTGTGATTTAAAAATAAGAACTTCTCCTTGAAGTAAAGGCTATGCCTTAGAAGTAAGGGCAATATGGGAATACATTATTGAAAAAAATTAAATAATAAAGACTTGGAAGGAGGATGTGCTCTGAGTTGTGACATTAGAGTTGGTAATTTTTAAAGCCGCGCTCCAAAATTTTATTCTGACTTGCACAATCCTTATAAATCCAATTGACTTTCAGCCTAGTCTAGCACAAGATGATTGAATATTTTAATGTGATTCTGCTTCATCACTGTCACAACTCTTTGTTATTTTGTTATTATTGATACATGTCCCACAGTACGACAAACAGAACTTTTATATATGTTTAATAAATGGTTAGGAAGCAAGTAGAATAATTCTTTCGATTCATGGTATTTATTTTGATCCTTTTACTCCTGGGTATTTCTGAGACCTTGTCCAATGTCCACTGATCTTTTCTGTCCAGCTGTGTAAAGTTTTGTGAGCTTTCAAACTCACATGCAGGTATTCTTTGTCCTGCTCTGATGAATGTTTTGACTTGCTATACATAATGAACTAAAGTCAGAATTAATCATCATATAATAGAGTATGATGGTAAAAGCCTTAGCTGTTATGAAATAATGTTTCTTTCTTAAGTGATCTAAATTAGTTTATGTATGGAAAGTGCTTGGACTGGTGTGTGCTACGTGGTAACTATTTTATGTGACTTAATCTAGCCAAAGACATTCTAGATATTTCCAAACACAAAACTGAGGATTAGTATTAATCATTAGTATTTGTAAAGCAAGTGAGCTATGATGAAAGTAAACACGACATCTAACAACTTTAAAACTATAGCAGTTTCATGTTTTTATCTTTCTGTGTCCATTTGAAGAAATTCACATGCAACGGCTTCAAACATGGAATTCTATTTTCTGCCAGCAGTATGTGTCAAAGATTAGGTGATGAATTCACATTTGTTCTTGTTCCTTATTATAGTTTTGCATTGCCTGGATCTGCGTGAGAAACATCTAACTGGCTGAGTCCTCATTATTATAGAATAAAAGTCAATTATTTCTGAGAAAAGAAAGGCATATATTATTATACATGTCAAATAGAATGAGAGAAATGATTAATGAGATTAAGGGTAATATAGGGAGAACTTGGATAGGAGAGCTAAAAGGAAACATGCTATTTTCAAAGTAAACCTCAGCTATTTTAATGTCACTATATTAAGTAAATGTGCTTGTACATATTAAGTGAAAACAAGAAAACAGTAAAAAGTTAAAAATTCTCTACATTGATGCTACATTTCAGCACAATAATATATTTGGTATAAAATACTTTTCATAAACCTGAGTAATGAATTATCTAAGTGCTTTAAATATTCCATTTAGCTTCCTCTTAATGCTGAAATAACTTACATACTCCTTTTTGTTCTTCTAAAGAAGATATTCCATTTATGCCATGAAAAAACTCAATATGTGAGATAAAAATACACATCTGAATGTCTTCTTTGTTGTATAGTACATTGACTCCACAGAGCTCTAAACTATTCTGAGTTTATGGGTTTTTGGCAATAATGACCTCCATTAGGGTTTGTAATGCATTCTGGACAATATCATAAAAAATGTGTCAGCAGAGTAATTTCACCCTCAGAATGATTACCTTCCATGAATAATAAACTGCTTACATATATTCATGAAGGACTCTCTATGGAGTATGTTCAAACTCATATGGACAAATCCTCATGTCAAAGATTTATACGAAATGCATAGTTTACTATAATTGAGACCAGATTTTAGTTACCATACAAAAGAATGTCTATGCTTTGAAATGTGCTACTATAAGATGATAAAAATAATTTTTACTACATATCAGATTTACATATATTAACTCAGCAGAAAGTCATCCTTAAATGTTTATAAATTCAGTCACTTAAATAAACACATTAACCTGCCTTATTAACCAGCTTTGTCTCTTATGTAATAAGTGTTATACCTTCATACATTCTCACTCCTTCTCATTTGCATAGTTATTTATAGTAGGAGGAAAGATGAAAATAGATTGTCTCTTAATAATTTTAACAATGAATAATAAAATATCATGGTCTCTTCTTAAATAGCATTTTCATTACCTATGACAATAAGTAAAGCTAATATGATAGTATGAGCTGAACATATAACCTGTATACTAAGCACATAATGACTGCTAAATGGAGCTATTTTTTAATATTATTTTATTGATTTAAGCATAATCAGCACTCACTGAAAATGTACTATGCTGCTCGAGATCCTTTGTAGAGCTGCTTATGGAATTTAAGAACATATAGGATAGAAATAACAAAGGTGCATCTTCTAAGTGAATCCTGATATTTAAAAATCATTCAAACATTAAAAACTTTCAGCTTCTAAATTGTAAGCATGTCCCCTTGACTTCATTACTTTCTAGCTTTTATTTTCTGTCTATATAAATATGTGTGTATATATATACATATATATATATATATATATAACACAGATGTGTGTATATATACAATATATACTACTTTAAATAAATTATGTGTTGTTTATATTTAATGTTATTTTCCAGGAGGTAAGCTCTTCATAGTTCTTTACTGAACTCTGTATTATTTTCTATCATTAACTTTATAATTTTCAAAGAGCAAATATTATAATTTTTAAACTGATGATTAAGTCAGTATTCTACCTTATATTTCTAGTACCTGAAAGTCAGATAAATAATAATTATAACTAATATTTATTGGGTACTTTCTTTTTTCTATGATTATTTCATTTATCTTGCACATTTTTGTCAGGTTATTTCATTTACCAGGAACAAAACTTACGAGGAACCATACAGTTGAAAGTGTTAAAAAGAGCTCATGTTCTGCTTATCAACTCTGATCATGTGCTGAGGCCTAATTTAATTTTACTTTTATTCAGATAATTTAGATGGAAAATGTTAGAAAAAAGATTCAAAGGGATACAGTGTGAATTTTAAAAAATGAAACATTTTGTTGAAAGTAATGAGTAAACAAGAATAATTCATTTTTTTAAAATTTTAATTCTTTAGAATAAAGTTAGCTAAGTTTAAAAGTGCAAACATTAAATTGCTTCCAATACTTGCTGCACTTAAAATTAATTAAGATTAAAATTAATCTCTTAGATTGCTACTAAAGGACCAATTCAGAATTATTTTAAAATAAATGTTTCCATTATTCAGTTCTGCAAAAGTTGTAACTATTAAAGTTATGTCTATAAACATTTACATCGTTGAAAAAATTTTTGAAAATATTTTTATTTATTTTGCTTTAGAAAACAAACAAGATCTCAGATTAAAGTTTTAAAAAGTAATTTATATCATTCAAATACTCTAAATTTCAGTGTAATGACTTTTCATCGCAGTAAAAATTACATACAATCTACTGAAAGAGTTGTAATACTTTGCAGGCAAAGATAGATTTATAGAAAATGGTTTACTAGACACATTCTTTCCCTGATTTTGAGACATAGTTATCTAAATTCCAGACTCAATGAAAATCAATACCTCATTAGACTCTAAGAGGCAAATTATTGTCTCTCTTAAATGCTTTATTTTGGAACAAATGGGGGTGCCAAAGCAGAAACCAAAGAAGAGCTTTAATTAAAAAAAAAAAAATTAGAAAAGAGAACATTTGGTATCAAGTCTGGGAAAAAAAAAAAGAAAAATTAAAACTGCTCTTAGTGTATATGTCAGGAAAGAGGTAATATTCTTCATAACATGATAATTTTTTTTAAAGTAAAAATGGACAGGAATCAAGCAAAAACCTATCTCCGTAACCCTCCTTCTGAATGGCTACTGTTGCTGGGGACGTGTGGCGGTGACATCTCTCTCCATTTCAAAGCTGTGGCTTTTATTTAAAATTTGATTACTTCCCTCGGTGGCAGTTACTATTGAATTTAATTTCTTTCTGTGTAGTATGCAGCTGGGGAAAACTTTGGCTCTCAAAAAGCACAATTACAGAGGGACCATCCTTCGAAACAACGATCATGCTCTTTTGTTTATGTTCATTCATATAGCCACGGTTCAAAATCTAAGCCACACAAAGCAAACAGGCGTTTAAGTAGAGAAAATAAAGACCAAATTACATGCATCATCATGATGGAACTGTGATCGGAATGTCTGGGTACTTTTTATGGAAATACACTTTGCATTATGAACAACAGTGATTGTTTATCATTTCCCATCAAATGACTTGGAAAGCAAAGGGTAAGCTCTGTCTCAGTAATAACTACCATCTAATGTATGTTACTGACTTTAGACACAGTAGTTTTTCTGAATTAGTGGTACAAAAGCCCTACAGGAAAGAATCAAAATGACCGTCAACAATACTCATAATTATCTCAAAGAATTGAGATTTTCTTTGTATCTATATTTTAAAAATGAGAAAAATATACATGATGCACTGCAATCTTCATTCTGTAGCAACAGAGTTATATAAAGACACAAACCAGATTAAGCATAGCTATTCCAACAACTGCAACCATCATTGCTGGTCTTGACTATCAAATTATGCTTTGTTGAATTTAGCTGTATTGAGGGTCACAGTCTCTTGAGAAGTAAATGCATTCCCTAATTCTAGTCAAAATCACTTAAATTTCTGTGTCCTCCAGGCAATATCAATTAGAATCTTTTTCGTATGCAGTTAGTTACCCAGTGCTTTTAACGACAGTGTCTGGAAAGGCAAGAGTAGAAATTACATTTACTGTTCTAAAATATATCTGTTGGAATGAATTGTGCATATAAACAGAAAAGGTACACTTTTTCCTATGCATTTATAGAAAATAGATTGTGGACCCACTTAAAACAAACTCAGATTCAACTGAGCAAGAAAGAATGAGTGACAAAATAATAACTAAGAGAAAAAGGTGTTGAGATAAATAATTTTAAAATTAAGTGTAGAAAAGGTACCGAGAATAAAGGACTGAAGTTATGGAAGGTACTGAAGATTACTGCTTGTGAAGAGCAGTTCTTCAGTAATCCGCTAGATGAGCTGCTCCTGCAAACAAGGGGGATCTGGAAAGCCACTAACACACACAAGCCAAAAGTAAAACCTGCCCAGTGAAATCATGGGACTTCTGGAGAGAAATCATAAAATTCTTCAGAAACAATGCTTTTCACAAGTCCTCCTCTGTTACCTCACAATGTTGGAATCTGATCACTGTGAGCCACTGAGAAAAAAGAAGAAATCCACACAGCCGATACCTGGTATCATAAGGAAATTCCATTTTGTCCTACTATTTTTAATGTTGTAAATTGTTAGAAAGATACTTCAATCAGTATTCAAAGTTGTATAGCAATTTTGTCTTCAAAATGATCAACTGGTATGTTATGTACGTATTTTAAAATATTACTGTGAGTTTTCCATGACATTTGAAGAACATATCTTTCAGAATTCTATTCTTAGTCTCTTACAAGCTACATCCATTCCTTAGTCTATTTTCAAAGCATATTGAAGAGAATAGATGTGTTAGTTTTCCATCATTGCAAGTACTTGTGTGAGAAGGAAACGGTTAACTCTTACAGTTTTAGACGTCTCCATCCTTGATTAGGCAGACCCTATGCTTTGGATGTCCAGTGTTTATTGAATGGCAGTGATAAGGGATGGAATTACAACAGAGCAAAACTGTTAACTTCATGGCCAGGAGGAGGTGGTCAGTCTTCTTCAAGGGCACATCTGTCAAGGAGGTAAAGACCTTCTGCTAGGCCTCACCTATCAATATTTGCACCTCCTCCCAATATTGCCAGACTTGAGCCCAACCTTCAATGCACGAGTTTTATGGGACAGTAAAATTCCAAAGTGCAGTTTACTTAACCAACTGCTTCATGCTTTAGATACCAATGACAATAGGATGGTACCCAAAATAAAACTCGCCCAAAATGACTATTTGTTGCTCTTTTATAAAGCACAGTGAATGAGGTTTTCCTATTCAAAGGTGGATTTCAGCTTTCAACATATCCACAAGGTAACAGAGGGAAAATATCTCCTGTAGTATGTCTGAAACCTCTTTCATTCTTTTTAATTGCTCTGATGTATTATCTAAAAGAAGATATATTCAAATCCATGATTTTTCAGGAATAAAATGAATATTCTTATATTTTATGTAAAAATAGATATTTTCATATATTGTTAGGTATTAGCTGTAAGGCACTAGATCAATTGTGTAATGTAGAAACATTTAAAGAAATGTCTCAAAAGTTTACCTGCTTCATAAAAAATAATTTTTACAGCAATATAAGAGCCTTGGAATAAATATAGAGACTAAAAATGCATTCATATTACCCAAATGTATCATTATTAACTTTTCATCATCCCTACCAGTGTTTATCTATAGGAATCAATAATTTTGTACAGTGATCATCATTTATATGTGACCTCAGTGCATTTCTATTTATTTATTTTTGGTACCAGGGTCAATGCATTTTAATAAGTGTATTTTTATATAAATCTAGTCACAATATTAACAAATTTAAACAACATCTATAGCTAAAGATAAATGAACTTAAAATTTCCCCAAAGCTTTAATTTTTATGAGATTAATATCAATGCTATTAACTAATTTAGTTATGATAATTAATCCAAACAAAAACTTTGAGTCGTCCTTAATCACTCAAGTCACTTCCCCTTTGCCAACTTAGTAATCTTCTATCTACATTTTCTATATAACTATATTTTATTTAATATCTTTCTTAATATTTAGTTCATTAGAGTTTTGTCCAGATTGTAATGACTATTTGTGCCAGTCTACCTAACTTCAATGTATTTTTCAGTCTTTTAAATTACTCTTAAATTATCTCCACAAGCAAATCATGGAATGTCAGACAACAAAAGAACTTTGAGGTCTACTCAATTTTTGTTTCACTCCTCTCCATCCATATCCTACCTTGGAGTGCTAACATGCCGAAAATCTACAAGCAAAACAACCCCTGATTTGCCTTCTGCCAGGAGGGCAGGAGAGGTGAGGTATGGCCCTGCATTGTTGTGCTGAAGTATGAGCTACTGAGGGACAGAAGCTCCTTCCAGGGAGCTCAGGGATCTCTGTGCTCAGTGATAATTCCACAGATATTTAAGAACATGAGTGAAAGAAAACATGAAAATGTTCCTGTCATGAGATCATTTTAAGAACATTATTTGAAAACTAAACCTTGTTACCTCTTAAATAATCTTGCTCTCTAATCACAAAGTGGTAAATTATCTATGTTATTTGTTATAAAGTTTACTCTGGCAATACAGAAATTTTTCATTGATCTCCATGGAAATCAAATCAATAAGGATTTCCAAATGAGCTTCAATAAAATGTGTTAAAGAGAAATAACTAGAACAAGATATACTATTCCAAAAATCTAAGAGGGTTCATGAAAATACATGAATTGAAGCAAGATTAAAATGCATTAAGAGTAAGAAAGGGCAAACATAAAGTTAAAAATATAAAAAGCAAATAGAAGTGAGAGGAAGGGCAGTAGGAAACACACATACGGGGATTTACACAGCAGAGAATACTTTTGCCTTCTACAAAGCCATCTTAACTCCCTTCTATTCTCCCTTCCACTGCCAACTGTTCAGCTAAGTGCTGCCTTTGATGCAAATCTAGGCTATGATGTTTGAGGAAAGGTTTTGAAAGATTTACCAGAAAGAATTTTTACTCTTTGGAAAATAGGAAACAATTTCTATGTTATCTTAATCATCTCTGACGCCCTACTTTATGTCTTTGAGTGTGAAATGAGAACATAATACTCAGGGTTCTGGCAGTCATTTTGTGGCCATTGGGTAAGCTCAGGACAACAACAGCTCAGGAGAGCAACAACATGAGATTCCATCTCATGCCATAAATTCAAAGCTGCGAAATTCATACAAGGCTATATAACCAGAGGCTTCTCATTATTCAGGGAAAATGGATCTCCATTTTTTAAAGCCACATTTTGATTTTTGGTTCCTCAGTATTGAAACTATTCTAATTTATAAAAACTATATTCTGTCTAACATTAGACTACACTTTTTATTTTATTTTTCTTAACAGTTCACATGAAGAGAAAACCAGTCAGTTTTGATACATATTGCTTATAAAGTTTTTGGAGTTCTTAATTGTTGTTTTGTCAGCTTTTGAATTTTTGAACTTAAAAAAAAAGATCTTATGTGATAAATTGAGCAAAATCCTTCCACATACCATGATGGGTTTCCTTAGGCTCCCCTGTAAAACATTCTCTAGTATGTCAGTGCCATGGGAGAAAGACGGAATTCCATAGCAGCCGTTCTGCTGGTGGCCAGTTGTGTAGCTGTGTGGCTCTAGTTACCAAAATGTAGCAGCCATGTTGACAGTATTATTTATTTTATATGGACATTTACACTGTCTAAAATGAAAACACACTCTTAGGATTTTATTGATATTTCTTTACATTTGTAGAATAAGACAGTGTGCTGTAAGGAATTTAACTTCATCCAAAAGGCAGTTTGGGTATTTGCTCTCAGCTTTTGGAAAGTAATCACCAAGCCCCTGAAATTTCATGACTGCTGTTTGCCTGCAGTCCTTGGTTCACATCAGGTCATCTAACGGTGTGAATTAGTGAGGACTTTGGGCTGTGGAGTACCTGACTGTGTTCTACAGGTGCTGGAGACAGACAAAACACATCCAGAGTCAACCAGCCTATGTGACAGAGCCCTAGCAGAAACTCTGAACATTAGAGTTTAGGTGGATGTCTCTGACCTGTAATGTTCTATGTATATTTTCACATATCAGCAAGGGGGATGTAGCATGGGATAATTCCACAGGGAAAGGACAATGGTAGCTCCCCATTTGGCTCTCTGTTTGACCCTACCATGAAAACTTGTAATTGTCTAACTGTACTGTACAACCTTTCCTTACAATAAACTCCTATAGTGCACAAAATTCAGTTTTTCTTTTGAACTTGAAAACCAAAAATGATGTTAAAAAGAAGCTTGAACTTATAATTGCTTTTAGAAATAAAAGCAGATTTGTAGACATTATATGTATATATATAATGCTCCCTCAAAATTGATGGAAATTACTTCATTACTTATAAAATTTCAGATGAAACTGGTGAAGTGATAGATTTAATATGTAACTCATTCAGGCCTTTATTAGAAGCTTTTCATTCCATAGTATGAATATGTGAGGCCTTGTGATTTGAGGTTCATGCAAGAATTTGAGATCTTATGGGCTCATATTTCAGACTGGATAAAGTAATATTTAGGTCAATTCACTCATATATTTTAACAGTGAAGGAGATAGATTCATCATAGCTTAAAACTTGGAGACTATATGACTAACATCTATAAAAATGCTAGTTATAGTATTCAACTACTTATCAAAGTCAGTATTCCTCTACGAGGTTTTCTGCAGGAAATCAAACTCAGTAATCTAACTTATTCACTGTTCTATTGATAACACTTCCATGAAAGTCTGTAAGGATTCCTATGATAATGAGTGAAAGCAAAGTTATTCAATTTAGTCTTAAATCAATATTACTTTATTTCTTACCAAGGCAAAAATACCCATTTAAATACTTGCACATAAATATTCATCACAGCAGCTTTATAAATAATAACCAATGAATGAGAAAACAAAATGTAAACCCATATAATGGCACATTATCGAGTCACAGAAAGGAATGAAGTATCAATATATGCTACAACTGGATGAACTTTAGCACATTTTGCTGTTTGAAGGCAGCTCATTACAAATGGTCACATATTGTATCATTTCCATGGATATGAAATGACCAAATAGACAAATCCGTAGAGACAGGAAATAGATTAGTGGTTGCCTAAAGCTGGGGTTGAGAGAAATGGGGAATGATTGCTAGCAGATAAGGAGTTTCTTTTTGATTTGATGAAAATATTGTAAAATTTATTATTATGATCATTGTGCAACTCCAAAAATATACTAAAACCATTGACTTGCACATTTCAAAATCAATGAACACGTGGTATGTGTGTTATGTTGGTTATTGAAAATCAGAAAAGACTGGGGGAAGATGGCGACCAGGTGAGCAGCAAGGGAGCGAGCCTCTTTGATAAACACCACCAGCTCGAGACAGACTTGGCGAGCGTGAATACCGGGACCTCAGCTGGGAAGTTTAAACTGGGCGTATTTCTCTGAGATGCCGGGGGAGATGTGGTAGGGCGGATCAGGCTGCCGGGGCGAGACGTGGAAAAGTCCCA
>PVLD010017403.1:0-41998 GCA_004027595.1 Dinomys branickii | reverse complement strand
AGCATCCAGTGCAAATTCCCTACTATCTTATCTACAATTTGGTATTTCCTTTAATGTTTTTGTGTTAACTAATGTGAAGATAACTATGTAATACAACATCCAGTTCTAATTCCCTACTATATTCTGTATAACTTTGTATTTTCTGTATTGTTTATGGCTTTTCTGGTTCATATGTCTTCATTCTTTTGTCTTTAAAATAGAAAAAAAAGAAAAAAAAAAGAACATTACAGTGAAGGACATACTGGCCTGAATGCCCCTCAAAGTCCCTCCTTGCTTTGAACACATCCCGTTGTTCTTGGCACTTTCTGCAGCAGCTCCGGAGTCCTTGTTCCTGCGGGTCTTTACAAGGTGTGATCAAAAACACAGTGAGCACTGCTGCCTAGCACCATCCAGTGGAAAGGGAGGCTTGTGAAAGCATGACACACAGTCCTCACCCACCTCAGTCACCAGGTCCGACACTGAAACTTCTGGCTCTTCCCCAAGTCACGATGACCAGGAAAGGGAAACATTGTGAATGAATTCAGGACATCAAGGCAACCAGGATAGTACAGCTAAAGACCCTCAGGGAACAGGGTGCCAGAGCTGTTGCAGAAAGTGACAAGAACTGTGCAATCCGTGTGTCTAAAGTGAGGTGAGGATTCTGAGGGGGATTCATGGCAAGGTGTCTTTTAGTGTAATAATTAAAATTCACAACAAAAAATAAAAATTTAAACATTCACCATATTTTTGATCAAATCTACTTTTCCTAAAATAAAAAATATTTGACTTTATGAAAACTGAAATATCTGCAGCACTCAAGATTCCCGCTAACTCTACAGAGCCACTTTGCAAGCATTTCCTGAAAACCCACCACTGGCCAGCTGTGTGCTCAGCACAGGGGACGTGTCAGTGAGAAAGGTCACGGTCCTGCTGGGACCCAACCAAGCTGGCCAGGCCCTCGCACACCAGCTCAGCAATGTGCCGTACTTAGGGCTCAGACACATGCACGATACTGTAGTGCAGAGCACAGCATCCACCTGGGAAAGTGGAACCTGGTTTGGGGATGAGATGAGTGCCTGCGATCCTCACCTGCAAGATCACGGGTGAATATTCTTCAAGAGCCACATAGCAAGTGTCACATTTATAAATTCTTTGCAGTAAGGTGGGCTCAAAAAGACAAAGCTTTTCATGCCACCCCTCTCCACATTGAAAGTCTCGCCATCGGGGGCACTAAGATGGGCAAGCGTTTGTTCTTATGCCTGAACAACACTTTGACTTGTAAATGCGTTTACATCCAGTCCCACCTGAGTGAGGAGGCTTCTGGAGGAGATGCTTCACCCCTCAGGTCGGAGCTCAGTCACACACAGCCTTGACCTAAACCCACTCTCCCGGTGCCACTGTGGTGCCTGTGCTTCTGCAGTGGATGTCGCAGGATCCTGTGTGTGTGGCTCTGGCCCACATGTGCCTATCGGTCAACACAGTGCGAATGGCTTGGAACAGCTCTGGGCACCCTGGGAGCCTCACTTTGAGCTAAGGTCTGGGTGGCACAAAGCCAGCCCTTCCTATGGGGGACACTAAGGGCCCAGGGGTAGGGCTCCTTGCCTGACACTCTTCAGGATGTTTCCGATCTTGTCGGTCCACAGACCCCATAAGAACCTGCAGTCAAGGGTACTCCGAACATGTCTGCTGGCTTCCGACCCCAGAACCCACAGTGGCATCCAGCCTCTTCCACATCATGGGGGGACCTGCTCTGGTGATGCTGGAACTCTCCGAAGAGTGCATCTGACCCTGCTGCATGTTCCACCCTCCTGGCCCTGGCTGCAGCCCTGTGACCCCAGCCCCCTGGTCTCCCTGTCCTGTCTCTGGGTGACTGGGGGATGCAGAAGGGAGTCCAAGTCTGGCGGGAGCTGGACAGAGGAGGCCATTCTGCTCCGGAAGCAGATGTAGGAAGACTTCTCGCTAGCAGGCGCAGCACACAGCAGAAGAATAAAACCCTCCCCTTGGTACTCTCTCAGTGACCATACAGCCTCGACCACAAGGTCTGCTCCAGTGTGGTGAAGGTAGCATTCTCTCCAGGAGGCTGTTCAACATCTTATAAAGATTCTTGGCTTTTCCAATTTCGTCTTCCAGGAAATTTACTAGATGGCTCAAACACAAAGTGTTTTTTTTCCTCTTAAGTGTAACTAAAACTGAGAGCCAGGAAACATTTCACAACACTGGCAGTTTCTCCTCCTTCTCCCTACAGTTCCCAGGGAGAACTCTGGAGCCTGGGTGATGGGCAGGCAGTGAGGAAAGACCACAGCGCGCCACACTATTCAGGGAGAGGCAGAGGAAAGAGCGCACACTCCGCCAAGGACACCCGGAGAAGGGTTTCCCAAAACTGGGTAGAGAGCTCCTTATAAAAGAGGCAAGATATGGTACATACCTAAAGTTTTAAAAACCTTTTATAATAAAAGACACATTCCCAAGAGTGATGGGATAATTGTATTCAAAGTGAAAGGAGAATTCCAAATATTGTGAAGGGGATTAGTGGCAATATGTCTTTTATAACTGTAATGCGTTTTTAAATTTAGACATTTACTGTATTTTTGATCATCCCCTTGATCAATCATCTACTGCAATTTCTATCATATGAAAACATGACACTGTTTCCTCGTCCATCTTATTCACTGAGCCTGGCACTGTGCAACTTCTAGATCTTTTCCAAAGTCAAAATGACCACAAAGGAAATGTTTTAAATCAATTCCGGACAAGGAGGTAGCTAGGGCAGCACTAATGGCCCGCAGGAAAGAGGACACCCAGACCTGCTGCAGAAAGCAGCATAGGCAATGGGATACGTGTGTTTAAGGCCACAGAGAGGGGGATTTTGAGAGGGGTTCGTGGCAATGTGTCTTTTACTATAATAAATTCCTAAAACTTAAACATTCACTGTATCTCCTGGACTCCAGGGTCCTGTCTAGCCCAACAGTTTTGAGCTTGAAGCCAACAGAATAACAATCATAGAAATCACAGTTACTTCACCCTCATGTCTTTAAGGCTACGCTGCAGCTCAGCAATGAGTCTGTAGCGAAACACTGGCATGAAGTCATAGCTCAGAAGTTCCAACACTGACGTTCATCACCACGTGACCCAATAGCCTGGCACCTCTCGGGGAACACAGTTCCCTCCCTGGCCCTATTGAGGGTCAAAGGCCCCTGGGCGTCCTCTTTCCTGAGTGTCCTTATTTCCACCCAAACCATGCGGCCACTTTCTGTCATATCAACTGACCTCTTTTTCTTCTGAAGCTAGGGAGGAAAATATAAACTCTGAGCCGCCACCGGCCGACGCCACCCTCAGTCTGAACTCACTTCCCTGTGACCTCAAAGCCTGTGAGCCGAGTCTTCCTGGGGCTGTAGGAGATGAGAGCCACATCCATCCGCAGACCCCAAGACCCGTCAGGAGGACGGACACGCGCCCCCCCCCAGCATCTCCCCAGGAGCCTGTGTGCGTTCGGCTGCTTCACAAAGCCGCCGCCTTCTGCTCGGTCCCTCAGCCCCTGCCACAGTGCCGCTTAATTACCAGCATTCAACGGCCTCACAACACACTGGCCTTGGACAGACTGTGAACAGTGCTGACCACTGAGATCTCTTGGAGACCTCAGCCCTGCCAGCCTCCATTCTGAAAGCGACGACACTTCATCTTTCAGCTCTCACCCAGGGCAGATGCAGGGTGACTCAAAAGTGACTTCTCATGCCGGGCCTGTGATCCCAGGACTAGGGAGGCTGAGGCAGGAGGTGTGCAGTGAGCTCGAGGCCATCCTGGACTATATAGCAAGACCCTGTCTCCAAAGAAAAAGCAATTCTTCCCACCCAGTAGAAAGAGCAAATATCTGAAAAACCCATGCTTTTATAATTCCATGTGCAGCAATTCTACGCAGCACACTCGGGACACTGTTTTCCATCTTTCCCATGGATTGGTTTACACAAATCCACATCCCATTTTATCAAAGGGGCAAACTTTTTTCCCCGTTTTATTGAGTACCCAGCAACCTACAGAAAACACAGGATTTTATTCCATTGACTACCTTGTCAGACATTCTTCTGGTAATCCAAAGAAGAACTATTCCACTATAGGAAACATTTAAAAATAAAAAGAAGAGGGAAAAGCCAGTTAGCCCTAGTGCCACCATTACAAGCTTAGCTGTCTCTCCCCTGGATATATAAGTATATATGTGTTGGAGACCACTACACAGTGGCTCTGAACTGGATTTAATATTAACCAATTGGCTTTCCGTGTTTACTTGTGAGTTGTCTGAAGCTCAGGCACCTTGTCTGAAGATAGGCAGTGGACTCATAGTAAATAAACCTCTGTGAGTCACTGGTCACCCTGAGGTCTGTACTGGCCTGTGAAGCTGCAACACGTCAAAGAACAAGATAAGGCCACAGCTGAGGACGTCTGGCTCCAACCCCAGTTAACTACAAGGAGACAGCAGCTGCAGGCTCCACACTCCTACAATAAATGCCAACCTAAAGATAAGGTCGTTCTCCTGATTGACACAGTTTACTACTTGGGAACATTCTCCCAAGGTCCTGAGAGATTCCTGGGTATCCTTGAGTATCCTCCTCCTTTGTTTGAAAACCAAATAAATACGGGCCACCCAGAGAAGTCTTTGGCTAACTCAGAGAATATCAAAGCTGAAAGAGAGTTAGTCCCTCCTGGAGCCCTGAAATCACTTCAATTGTCTCCTTTATTCAAGCGTTCGCCATCCACTCCCTTGGGAGTCTGAGGGCCTGATCAGCCCGCAATAACTAAGGGTTATTTAACATGACATATGTGTAACCACATTCTCTTTTTAAGTAGAATAGTTCTACATATGTAGTTTAGTAGCTTCCACCACCCCCTTGATTTTCAAGCATTTCCCATGCACTGTGGAAATCAATCAACTGAGTGGGAATTGTGCGGTGAACCTGTGCTGCTGCCCAGGGAACAAAAGTAGCAGGCCAAGGAGAGGTGCTCCTCCGGGAGGCTGCCTCTCCTCTGTGGGAGAGGCGTTCTGGAATTAAGGAGCAGAAATTTGGGGACTTGCAAAACAAAGGGCCCTGTGACACGAGGTATGTAAATTACACCTCAATAAGAAAGACACTCAAATGTTAAAAAAAAAAAAGCGTGGGGGTGGAGAACTAAGAATCAGGATTCAGAATCTTGGTGACTCTGTGGGTTTGCCGAAAAACTGCACGGAGCTGGACTTGTATCTCTGGACTTGCCACTGTTTCACAGACAGCAGCACTCAGTGAGTAATTCAGAGTCAGTAAAAAACAGGAGGCCAGAGAGGGGCCATGTTGGTCCCTTCTGCTTTGGCCAGGCGACTCTGTCGGAATCAACACAAGACAACTGCACTTTTCCCCTCGACGCGTAACCCTAGGCAAACTGACTTGGGGCACAGGTCTTGGGCACCCCTAAGTAACAGCACCAATATTCGCGGATGGAAAGGCATCTTAAGAGCATGTGCTGTCCTCTCCGGGACACTTCATTTCAGTAGCAGGAGCATGGCAATGTGCCTAGGGTAATTTGAATTTCTTATGTCCTGAAATATAATGCACAAAACAACAAGGGTTAAAAACCTAACTATAAAAGTGTTGCTTATTTGAAAAGAAGCTCAATATTTAGTGAGATGCACATCCAGAGTCAGCAGCACCAATGTCTGTCCTTGACGTCTCTCTCCAGCAGCTCTGAAACCTTTTGCTTGAGGAGAGGCCTCCTGGCCACCTGGGACCCTGCTCCCCAGCACCGCAGGCTCCTGCCCGGGCCTGCACTCTGCAGTCTGCCCTTGGTCACAGGGCAGAAGCCACTGCTGTGGGTCCCAGTGAGAGGAGAACTCTGGTGCCCCATCTCTAGCTGCATGCTCTCCCTCTTTAGAACTAAGCCTGCTGCGGCCTTCAGGATCCCCCCCAAAAACTCAGCTAGGCCAGGCCCTTGGCGGAGGTGGACAGCCCCATGTCAGCCTCAGCCCCTTTCCCCCCACAGCAGCCACCCGCTCCCCCCGGGTGCCTTGCTGAGCCCCGGCAGCGGGAAGACGCCCATCTCCTCCTATCACCCTCAAGGTCACAGCTGGTTTGGCGCAGGACAGGACTCACCAGGAGTACAGGATGCAGGCGATGAGCAGCCCGGTGCCCAGCCAGGTCACCAGGTTCTCGTCCCGGTATAGGTCCTGGCCGAAGTTGGGCACGCAGATTGTCACGTTCTTGCCATGCTCATCCAGGACTTGGCAGAAAACAAACCATCACAGTCCCGTTAGTGAAGTCACTGAGGTCCCAAGGGGCAACGATGGGGGGAATTCGGGAGCTGCAGGCCCCTTTTACAGTGCCAGACCAGCACCCCAGGGCCCAGTTCTCCACCATGAGCATCCACACAGATGCAAGCTGTGTGGTTTCAAAGTGCCCTCCTCCCACATCAGCACATGCTGGGAACACGACCCTCAATTGAGAAAATTTAAAAAGGAAGGAATAGTGGCACATGCCTGTGATCTCAGCACTTGGGAGGCTGAGGCAAAAGAATCACTGCAAGTTCAAGGGCCAACCTGGGCTACACAGGGATACCCGATCTCAGGGAAAAAGAATAGCCTCATCTTGCAGGTTAGGGCTAAAGTGTGACAATTCCAGGAGTCAGGAGTGCTTTTTCAAAGTTATTCGAACAACGCTAAAAAGAATCATTAGGTCCATTTTTTACTGGATTTGGCAGCCTCTGTGGAGAGAGGGACAGGCTGTGGGGACCCCCCAAGTGCTGAGTCAGTTGGTCAACAGCCACAGGGAGGAGAGGTGTGGTAGCGCCTGGCCCTCTCCCAACCTGGGGGAGAAGTCAGTTTGCTGCAGATGACCTGCTGCAGATGCCCAGGAGCTCCTGAGGGCCTTTACAAATTTTGAGAAGGCTGTATATGAACATTTCCATAACACTGCATTATTAATATTGTGCTATAATAGATAATAATATGTCTATAATATTACTATCAGTGGTAATCTACTTTTTGTCTAAAATGGTATCTTTCTTCAATTTTGAACATTAGATCTGATTGACAACTTAGCCCCAAAATAAGGAACATAGACGTAAAATAACACTCTAAAAACCATTCAACAAACAGATGTTCTGTCTAAAATTAAACTAAAATTATTACCAGTATTCATACTCGAAGCAGTAAATACAACTGCATGCTGTGTTTTTAAAAAGTAACCTTTGTTCTTAGGCCAAATGAAACAAAATTTCAGGAAAATGAACAAAATGTGACTTCTCTATTTAAGTAGTACCGCCTGAGACTGAAAATCAAACTATTTCTCTATTTTAAGTGATACTTGCTGTTAAATATACACATATACTATAAATAAAAACCCCATTAAGTTAAAACCACAGACTAATATATAAACATAAAAGAAAGTCTTAAAGAGATTGGGTTTAAATAAATAGAAAGTCAAGACAGGGCTGTTTGTAAAAAATTAAGTCCAGGACAGGCTATACTTACTATAAAACCTCTAAAATTTATATCCTTCCCATTATAAATAGCTGTCAAGACAAGACCCAGCCACATATGGCAGCGCATGACTATCACCCCAGCTCTGGCAGGCTGAGACAGGAGAACTGCAAGTTCAAAATAGCCAAGGCAACTTGAGACCCTGTCTCAAGCTCGAAAACAAAAAGGCCTGGCATGTAGCTCAGTGTGAAGAACATGGGTTCCAATTCCCAGTTCTGGGGAAAAAATAGATAGCAACCAAAAATAATATGTGTATAGGCTAAAGCCTGCAAAAAAAGATTTTTTTGAGACAGGGTCTCACTCTGCAATTCAGGCTGGCTTTGGACTTACCATGTAGCCCAGGCTGACCTCAAACTCACAGCTATCTTCTTGCTTCAAACCCTTCAAAATTATCATTACATTTTTTTCCCCTAAACTTGAGCAACTTCAATTTTCTATTTTAAAGACAGGTTACTTGACTTAGACAAGATCAAATATCCCCCAACATGTACCCAGCCACACAAGGAGAAGGTGTGTGTATGCGCGCGTGAACGTGTGCCTGTGTGTGCGTGTGCCCATGTGCCCATGTGTGCACACAGCACAAAAGTGATACGAATGAAAAAGAATGAGTTGGGAAAAAAAGATTTTTTTTTTCTAGTGCTGGCCAACCCCAGGGGCTCAGAATAACACTTAGAATACAATTGTGCCGTTACAGCCTAAAACCCCTTTTGAATAATCACAGCAACTATACACCACGATCAGCTAACCCTTACACAGCGCCTGCCCTGTGCTGGGACCTGCTCTAAGGGACTGATTACGCACAGCGAGCCAGACAGCTGCACTTTAAAACCTCTCCAGCGGGGCGTGGTGGCACATGCCTATAATCCCAGCACTGGGGAGGCTGAGGCAGTACCGCCAAAAAAAAAAAAAAAAGATGGCACCTACGGTCACCCTGCCAGCAAGAGGTGGGCCTGCCTCTGAATCCTGTCTGCTGTTTCCCTTTTTCTTGCGTTCTTTCTACTTTCTCTGCTACATCAGAAAAATGATCTCAAGAAAAGAAAATCAGTGACCCACTGAAAACCAATACAAAACAAAGCCCCAGCCCCAAGGGTCTCTGTCTGTGCAGCCCCAGCCAAGCTCCCCGGTCACCAGATCTCCGCTCCTCTCTGATTGGCTGAGTCCTCCATCTCCCACCCCGGCTCCTCCTGTAGCCTGCGATGCTCACCCACGTCCGGGGGCTTGCTGGACAGCGCCGAGAGGGTCAGGTAGGCCACGTAGCAGCTGATGAGGCCTGACTGCAGCAGCCCCGAGTGCGGCTGTCCTGGAAGAACGAGGCACAGAGGTGATCGCTCAGCTCCCTGGAGCAGGCAGCACCAGCTTCAGAAAACACGCCCTCCCCACCTCCTGACACAATCACACCCCTCACACACAGGCACACTTTCAGGAGAGAAAAGAGCTGGATAATGTGTTTCTTAAGTAAAACTAAAACTGACGGGGAGGGAGTCGTATACTAGCTGAATATTGGTTTGGTTTGGTTTGGTTTGGTTGTGGTTGAGACAAAGTCTTGCTATGTAGCCCAGGCTGGCCTTGAACTTGTGGCGATCCTCCTGCCTCAGCCTCTCAGAGTCCCAGGATTATAGATGTCCACCACCAAAGCCAGCTATTTCCTACTATTTTAGAGATGCCACCCTCTGCCAACTTGCCCACCAGTGCCACATCGGACTATAGCTCTACTTACAAATGAATTCCTCTGAACTTCACAACATTGGTGCTTAAGCCACAAGGTCAGAAAAACATTTACCCTCATTTCTCTGTGGGTCTACATGGCATAGCGGATAAACAATGAGACAGATTGCACAGGGCTTGTACTCTGGATTCCATGAGCCACTGGACACTTATAGTCCACAGTGGCACAGACATACTGCCACCTGTCAACAGGCAATGCCACCTCTGTGTACACTAAATGTCAGCCAGTCCAGGCTAAAGGGAGAAGCTACAGGGCTCAGGACTCAGTAGGAAAGAACTTTAAACTATCTAAATTAAATGCACTGGTGCAATCATTCAGAGGATCTTCAACATATGGGATTACTTTTTGTTTTGTTTTATTTTTTTAGACAGGGTCTCGCTCTGTAGATGAGGCTGCCTTGAACTCACCATGTAGCTTAGGCTGGCCTTGAAGTCGTGGCGATCCTCCTGCCTCAGCCTCCCCAGTGCTGGGATTACAGGCGTGTGCCACCACGCCCGGCTTGGTGAAACTTGTAACCACATGATCAACTACATGAAAGGATTCAGTCTTCCCTCCTGGTTAATTTGTTTCCAAAATTATCATCATTAAATTATATTCATCCACAAAAGTCTATGAATAAACTCTTTCATAACACTGCTCTCAGACACAAGAGTCAGACTGACCTTAGCATCTAAGGGCTTTAAATGGAACATTTAAGAATGTCTCACTTATTCTAGAAGGGGGACTTGATGCAAAGGAGAGATTAACCTGAACACCAATAGCGTTCAGGCAATTTCTAACTGATCTGCAGAAGGGCTGCGAGAATAACATCCCAGTCTCAACAACAGGCTTGGAACTTTTAGAACTGAGAATGTTCTGGTCCTGAACGATGACCCGCTGCTGGGCGCCTGTCTGATGTATTCGTAGCAGGGTTGTAACTCGCCTTTCTCACACTGGGTGGTTGGAACTCCCAGGTGACACACATGGCTGTCACGGGGAGCACGGGACAGGCCCGCCTCCAGAACCCTTAACCCACCGTGTGAAAAACCCTCCAAGGGGCTCTGCCGCTGTGTTTCTCTCTCCCTATCTAGAAGTCTGAATGCCATACGTGGGAATTGCTTGCAGAACAGGACACGTCAGTCCGGGACAGAGCAGTATACCGAGGGCTGTGATGCCAGAGGTGACTTGTCAATGACTCAGACCCCATGGTCACCACTTCCTGGTCTTGGAACAGCCATGCTCGAAGCTGGCGCTCACTTGCCCCATGTGGGAGAAGCCAGGGTCTCCGTGGGCACAGCTAGCCACATTCCCTGCTTCCAGCTGCCTGGGTCACAGCACTGTCCTGATGCTCAGTCCCCAGCCCTGGGTGAAGGCCACCCAGGCACAGCCCCTTCCGGAGCCCTGAGCACTGTCATCCTTCTGCTGAGTACCGGTCCTTCTGGCCCTCAGGCAAATGTGGCTGTCACCTCCTGCCCAGCCAGGGACAAGAAGTCCCACTTCCCCAACTGCAAACTGGCCACAGCAGTCCCGAGTGTGACTGTCATTCCAAAACAAGCAGCATGAGTACGCTGGAGGGAGATGAGGGCTTACGGCTCTGGACGCAGGGAGAAATGGCGGCCACGGAGATCAGCACGCACAGGCCTCCGTTCACGCCCAGGAAGATCTTGTTCTGTGTGCAGCCCTCGAGCTGGGTGTAGAACACGGCCATCAGCACCAGGCCTCCAGTGGCGATAGAGTACATGACGAGGGTGACCAGGGACAGGGCCGCGTACCACAGCTTGTTGCTAGCGGTGCCGGCTGTCCTGTTTCCCCAGGCGGAGGAGGAGGACAGAGGAGAGAGGGAAGACATGGACAAGTCAGGGCCACCTTGGGCTCTGAGGTCAGCCGGCCTCGGTGGCCACCAAACCACTGTTCTGAGACCCCGCTACCAACGATCAGGCTCTGTCACAGTGAGAATGTCCTGCATGTACTCAAGATTCCTGGTTCCAGCTCAGGCTTGGCTGAGAGAATTCATTTTCCAGACTCAAGTGTGTTCCCCAGCCAGGACAGACGACACCCAGGGCTCCATCCTAGCTCCTTGCTCGGCTCTCCAAGCTGCGACAGGGTCTGGCACAATGAAGCAGAGCCCGAGCTGTGCCAGTCTTCACTGCAGGGTGGGGCCGACTTCCAGGCAAAGAAGCAAGAACTTGCTGGGAGCAGGACCAGCACATGAGCACCCCTCCTGCACTCAGAGGAGGGGCTGCGGGAGTCCCGCTTCTCTGGAATAATATCGGGCAATCTTCTCTTAGTTTGTTTTGTTTTGTTTGTTTGTATTTTGAGACAGGGTCTTGCTATGTAGTTCAGGCTGGCCTTGAACTCACTATGTAGCCCAGGCTGGTCTCGAACTCACAGTGATCCTCTGCCTCATCCTCCTGAGAGTGGGATTACCAGCATGTGCCAGCATAGGTGACAATACTAGGAAATCCGGAAGAACTGCACATTAAAAGACACGAAATCCAGAGGAGGAAGGGAGAGTAGAAATGACCAATTCCCAAAATGCATGTAATTATTATGTATCACAAACATTTACTGCTAATAAAAAAATATTAAAAACAAAAAAAGGGGAACATAATCAGGCTGAGAAATATGGCTATGGGATGTACTATAAAGAAGCTACAGGAAGGGGTGAATGTGCTTTCTAATTTATAAATATTAATAAAGGAAGGGAGAGGGAGGTGGCGGTTTGAAGTGCAGCCACATTCAGAACAAAGAGGAGAGTGTTCTCTACGCCTGCGCCCAGAGAGGACAGAACAGTGGGGGCGTAGCCAGGTGGCTTCAACTGCTCGTGACTTGGGAGGCTTCTGGAACTCACCCCAAACCTCTACAGAGAAGGCAGCTGGCTTCGTGTCCCCCAAAGCCAGAGGCGAACACATACCTCTCACCTCTGACGTCTACTGTCTCAGTGACTGGCGTGACCACTGCCAGGGACCAGGGTAAGGGGAGGAACAGCGAAGAGACAGCAAACACTGTGCCCCGGAAACCGGCCAGGCTGCAGGTGGCCACACGGTTATTCTAACCCGCGAGGCACAGGAAAAAAATGAGATTCCAAACAGCAAGGAAAGTCAGAGCAAGTCAGCTTCCATGGTGAGGAGGACTTACAAGGGACCTGCGACCTCCTCTGACCATCCACGCCCCTGCCCTTGGCCCAGACAGGACCTAACTCCACTGCCACGGGGCTGGACGCGGTGGCCCTCCCTCCTCAAGGGAACCTGGATAGCTTCAGGCCAAGCGAGTCTTCATCTAGCTCACCCACACCAGAGGAGAGCAGGCCCTGCCTCCCGGGGTCTTTCGGGACTGCTCTCTCACCCTGAACCCACACAGACTTGTTTGATTTGGTGCTGTACACCCATCCCACTCCCAGGCAGGCTGGACCCCACTTGGGCAGCATGGCTGCATCCCTATTGGACCACCACTGGCAGGAAGGGCGCAAAGAAAATCAGAGGAGGGGGATCAGAAAATACAGAGACTGTAAATTACAAAAGATGCTCTACAGTCAAAGACACAGTGCCACGAGTCCTCCCGAAGTCCTGCCTCCCCTCCACACTCTCTACGCCCACCGCTCTTGCCGCTTTCTGCAGCAGCTCCGGAGTTAGCAGAGGCTGCTGGGCCGCAGCTCTGCCTCCACCTGGTCCTCGGGTGACACCTTGGTTTTGGCAACAGGCCACGAGCTCCATGACTCGTTTATCTTTAGGGTCTCTAGCAGCCACAGTTAACACCACTCTACAAAGCGAGCACATGCTCTGGGATGGGGGTGGGGTGTGGGCACCAAACCCAGTTTGAAGTCAAGTCTGGTTAGAACAACACCCGGACACCGACCTGCTTGCTGTTGCCTCCACTCTGGTTCAGAATAATGCTTCCATCCCAAAATTTGAGCTCAGAAGGTAAAAGCCCATCACACATCTAGCCCAGCCAACTACACACTCTCTAGTGGGAAAACCGTGCTTGGGGAACCAGAGGGCCAGGCGGGGGCTCAGACACCTGCCTTCTGCTTCTGTCCCAGAAGTCCTGTCCTAGGGCTCTGGGATCGGCTCAGAAAGAGAACAGGAAAGGCAGGAGGGAGCACTGTAGCTGGTCCCTGAGGAGCAGCAAGCACACTTTCTAAATGAAACCCCCAACCCCGTAAGAATCACTTTTCTTAAAGCCCAGAGAAAACCACCGATCAGATACACCCAAGAGAAAGGAACGGTCCTGGCGAGCTTCTTGGCTTATTCCTGACTATGGCAGACAAACTGGGGACAGACGTCCTGACCGAGGGCTTGGTCAGGGCCTGGCCGGCCCTGGACAACAGCAGCACTGTCTGCTGCAGAGCTCTTCGGGCTGAGTGGCTTCTGGAGAGTTTTTAAAGCCACCGAGCTCCCCCAGAATGTCTGCCCAAATGCTTCAGACTCAGTCTCAGTATGAAAGTGAGAGGGCAGAGCTCAGGGCTCCCAGGGTCCCCAGCCACAGGTGAGGTGCTGATGGGGATAGAGAGGGCCCAGCTGAAGCTGTTCTGACTTTGTGGGATAAGAAATGAAAGCCCCAGGGAAGGTGCACATGGGAAGAATTAGTGGGCAAAGTGGGGCGTCGACCAATTAAATGCTCTGCTGAGTTTTTATGGTCATTTCTTCTGGACAAATCAGAAAGTAAGGTCTTGTAAAACTACTGTGCCACATCCGGTCTATCTTTAAGAAAACAGCTGGTTCAAAGCAAGATCCAGGAGCGACAGTAACAGAAATTACTAGGTTCCAACGAGCGTGCTATAATTCATACAGCAACACAACCTGGCAGGAGAGTTGGTGCACCTGTAATCCAGCACCGGGAGGCCGAGGCAGAGAGGGAGAGACCCTGTCTCAAAATTAAAAGGCTTATTTTCTGCTATTTGTGTGTTTTTTAAGGGCTGGGGGAATGTAGCTTGGTGTGAAGACCATGGTCCGGTTGCAATATCCAAAGGAGAAAAACAGCACGCTCAGTCCTGAAAGTCCACATGACTGATGGTGCTAGTGGTATTTGTATGACTACTAAATGTAAACACTTAAAAGTAGGTTATATTTGGCTGTGCTTAATCCAGTATTTACTAAGGAATAAAATCACGAACACTACTGTCTCTTTTACGCATATATCCCAGCAAATGTAACTGCATTTTGCTATTTAATTTTCAAAAAACAAAAGCAGAAGCACAGAACAACTACCAAGATGAAGCATATAATGAAAATGAGAAGTTCTGGGCAGATTTGGGCTGTGTTTTGTCTAATTCAAGATTAAAAAAAATCCACATCCGAATGGCACTTTTGTTTTTTCCAAAATTCAGAACAAAATAAAAAGATGCCCATAAAATCTATACAGCAACAAACACCTTAGTGGTACCACAGGGAAGTAAAGAAAACAAGACAGCGGCCTCGTGCTTTGCCAAGAATTAGAGTTGAGCGCTCGCTGGCTCCCACTTCCTCAGCAGGCAAATGAAAAAGCCCAGCCTTCACTTAGCATCTACCGCCCAGCCCAGGGTGTGAATTCTACTTTCAAGGCACTTAGAGTTTATCTTTTCTTTTTTTTTAGCCCGTGGTTGTGGGTGGTGATTGAACTCAGGGCCTCTGCACTACACTGAGCTATATCACCAGCCATTTAATTTTCTTTTTATTTTATTTTAAGACAAGGTCTTCTTAAATCACTAAGTTAGCCAGGGTGGGCACAAACTTTCAATTCTCCTGCCTTAGCCTCCCAGAGTACCGAGATTACAGGTATGAGCTACCACGCCCAGCTAAAAGTTTATGTTTTTATTGTTAGTATAGATAGCTTTCTAAATTAGGACAACAGATCTCCCTAGTGAATGGTTCTTTTCCTCCATGAGAAGGTAAAAGGAAACAAAAAATAAATAAATTAAGAAGATAACTACTCCATAATCTTTTTTTCTCATGGCACTAGGGATTGAACCCAGGACCATGCACATGCTAGGCAAGCACTCTACCACTGAGCTACATTCCCTGCCCATTTTTTTCTTTTCAATTTTATTTTGAGACAGGCTGTCTTTCAGTTGCTCATGTTGGACTTGAATTCAAGATCCTCCCGCCTCAGCCTCCTGAGTAAGGATTACAGCTATGCACACCATGCCCAACTCTAGCACATACTCTTTGCTGAACATGAATCTCCAGTTCCAAAGTGTTTAAGCCTCAGCTTAGTTTTGTTTTGCTTTTAATCTCATCTGGACAGGGGCCTACAGTGAAGTCTACCCCCACCCCCGTGGCCCGCCATCCGCCAGAAAGCACGTACCAGTTCTTGTTCCACTTGTGGGCGAACTCCACCATGAGCAGCAGCTGGATGACTATGAAGAAGAAGCCTCCGACGGCCCCCACGTAGCGCCAGACTGAATGGGGCCAGGTAAGAGGAGCGGGACACCCAGAGGTGGGCAAGAGAGAGGGACAGTGTTACTGTGTGCTCACGGCTCCTGCAGAACTTTGAGTCCCACGCACCGCACAAGGGGCGCTACCAGCGTGGCTCGTTGGACAGCTGGTAAAATCTCAGTTCGAGGCTGTCCAAGGCACAACTGGGTGTGGAACCTGGGCCATCTTGGGAACACCCAAGCCCAACCTCCGTGCCGGATATCCTAGCAGGTGCAGTAAGTCACAAAACACACCAAGACCCATGGTTTCAAAGCCAAAACATGTATCTCTAAAAAATCATAGCTCAGATGACCAAGTGTGGAAGAGAACAAGGCCCTGCACAAGGGAACTGTGATGCTGGGTGACGCAGGTCCCCTGGGTGCAGCCCGTCTCTAAAAATGCCAGTGCTGGTCTGAGCACTTTCATTCTCTTCTCACTGTAAATAGACTCTCCTTAACAGTATTAAATAGTCATAAATGCCTCCCTGCAGAGAACAGAAAGCTAGTAACAGTATTATAGGTAAGAGCAAGGCTGAGGTGTAACATTCTTAATCAAATATGAGCAAACAGTCCTAACATCCATATGAAAAGCTAGCAGACTCTAACACTTATCTGGACACCAGTAAGTGGTATTTGGGAACAACGGTCATGTCTTATGAACGGACGCAAGGTGGGTGTTTTTTTAACCTCTTGGTTAGGAAAGGGAACCCACTGGGGCTGAACAGAAGGCTGGTCTGGGGGCAGTGGGGGTGCACCAAGGCCTGAGTCACCCCAGGTAGGCGGCACCCACACCCCAGCCCCCACACATCCCCTGAACACAGAAATTCAGGGTGCCCCTCCTGCTTAGCCTGCAGGAAGGGTCCCTGGGTCAGCTCACTGTAAGGGCTTTGTGCAAAAGTAAGTCTGGTGGCTGCCAATCATGGAGAGTCTGGAGCAGCCCAACGCCCCACCACTCCATGGGGAGGAGCTGAGGGCGAGTGGCACCTTGCTCACCCCTGCACCACACAGCACTCTGCGGGGCTTGGAAGAATAGGGGCTCCCCGGGGCTCCCCACTGGCCAAACCGGCTTGGAACAACTGCTGAGCCTGTCCTCCCTTCAGCCCCCTGACCTACAGTGGCCCTTCCACTCCTGGGCCCAGGTCAGAGGCCACTCGGGCCGGGCGTGGGGAGGGAGAATTCGGGATGTTCATACAAGAAAATTAGTCATTCAAGACACCAATGATGGCCTAGACTATGCCTTTGAACAGCGTTAAAAATGGTAAAAATGAAATACACAGGTCCCCCAAAGAGCCCCAGCTCTACGTACCTTTGAGAAAGGTGTCCTGGTCTGGAATGAAGAAGGCTCCGGAACACACGGCCCCCAGCAGCAGCAGCTTGAAGAGCCAGAAGCTGGAGGAGAAGGAGAAGGCACAGGGGAAATGTGTGTGAATGGCATTCCAGGGGACAAAAGACCTCGTGCCGGGCAGCACACCACTGCCTGCCCTAGGTAATGTTCTCTCCAAATGGAGGGGAAGTAATTAACTGACTGGAGACCCCAGTTGGATTCAGCTCGTGCCCCCCGCACACACTGTGCAAAGCACCACCGCTCAGAGGGGGATGGGAATGAACTGGGGAGGTCTCGCTCCAGGAAATAAATCTGTCTCTACCCAAGAACAGGCCAGGCGTGGTGACCACCTCCCCACATCAGTGCCCAGGGCTCCAACCCAGGAAGGGTTTGGGGAGGGACACAGGGCCACAGGGACACACCCGTTGTGGATGTGGGCGCGACAGCCTTTGCTGGTGTTGATCCCCAAGGTCAGCAGGCAGAAGATGAAGAAGAAGCAGGCCATGCCGAAGCAGACGCGGTACACCGCAGAGTAGCCCACCAGCTTCTCGCACGTGTCGCCAGCCTTGATGCCCTTGCAGATGTCTTCGAAAAATGGAATCTGAGAAAAGCAGGCAGAAAGCTGTGGTCAACAGCTTAAAGGAATACAGCAGGCAGAAGCTCAAACAGCGCACAGTGCCTCTGACACAAGAAACCCAAAGTGTAGGTAAGTTAAACAGCAAAATAGAAGACGGATCATGGGAGACAGAGACAGGGACCAGGAGACAGGGGCAGAGGGATGGAAAGCAGCACCACCCGCCTGCGACGCACGGGACTGCTGTGTACTGCAACATGTACCAGTGAGGATTAAAATCGAAAAGAACAAGAAAGTTGTTAAGAAACAAGCTACAGACTTGTGGAAGATATCAGCAAATCACACAATGGATAAGGTACGGGTATTTAACCTACGAAATAACCTTTATAGTTTAAAAAATTTAGATTCGAGAGGGGCTGTCATTCAGCTCTAAGTCACAATCTACCTTGAAAATAGATCAAGAATTTGCAAGAAAACCTGTCTCCTACAGACTGTTTCTTCACTGTCCCCGACTCCTTCTGAAAGCATTTTCCTGAGCTCCTTGTCCCACTCGCTCCCGTATTCAGCTACAGGATTCTCATTACATTTGTAACACGTGGGCTTACTTTTCTAGAAATACATAAACATATAGAAAATCCAGACACCGTCTTGAGTATCAGCCCAAAACATCATGCCCCTCTTTGGGAGAGTAAACAACTCCACCAGTGGATAGTTTTCATTAATTCACATCACACACATGCACACACACACGCACACACAGTCACCCGCACAGCACACACACCAAACAGCTTTTGAAAAGAAGATTTGGGCTGAGGGTCGCTCAGTGGCAGAGCACTGCCTAGCCTGTGTGAAGCCCTCAGCACCCCAAAAACTTAATTAAATAGAAGATTCTATTATTCCGCGCTTTCTAAAAAATTAACATAGAGATCTGTTAACACAGAAAACCCCACCCTAACTTTTGATCACCATGCAGTATTTTATGATAAATTGAGATCAAAATTGGCAGTCACTCCCCCATCTACTGTTTTTGTTTTATTTTGTTTGCTGTGTGTCCCCTTTGCCAGCACAGACACCAGCTCACTCACTGACACAGGTGTGAACCCCTCACACACACATCTGTCTCTAGGGAGTGTAGAGTCAGTGTAGACTCTAAACCCAGAATTAATGGGCCATGTTCTATGTTTCAAACTTTCAAGAAATAAACTGCAACTACACTTAAAACTGCTACGCCACATTACACACTTCCAGGAAGAGCGGAACTCGGGTCTTCCCAGCCCAAACGTCCCACACGAGGCTAAGCACCAGCGTCCTGCTTTGGCGTCTGTCGTCTTACGCATCAGGGTCAGAACTTTTCCTTTAGTACCCGGTCACCTTCACCCTTCCCTGATTGCCTTTTAATCTGCTTTTTCTTCACCCACTGGGGCTCTTAATCTTTATATCTTATAAATGTTCACAAGACTTTGTCCTCACCCAATGAGACAGTTTGAACAACAAATCTATTCTCATTATCAAAATAAGCAAAATGTCCCACAGGGAGACCAAGTAGCACGTTCCAATCAGTATCATGAAGTAAGAATGTGGTGAGCGTAAAACAAAACCTCATGCTTCTAGCACATAGCTAAACATGGCTCAGAACAGAGAGTAACTTACAGGTTGTTTTATAGCTGTTATTTACAAGAAAAAGAAAAATATCACCAAGGGAAATCAGTGATTCAAAGCTAGAGGAAAACTGAAGCATGATAAAGCAAATTTAGTCTTTTTTCCCTAAAAAGTCCTCAGCTACTGGGACTCCCATAAATGGCCACACCAAGGTTTCCATCAATGCCAAGCGAGGCCAAGTTTTGTTGGCATCACCCTCTGCCCGGAAGCTCTCCACTCAGGACCACTCCTGTATCAGAAATGCTTTCCAAACATGCCCGTGGACATGGTTTGGGCAAAACACAGTTTCTCTGAGACCCTGTTTTAGTACAGATTCGTTTCCACTAACAGACGTGAAGGACTTCATGCAGAAATGCCAGGCATCTCATTTGCACACATTCCTGAAAATGCCCCTTTTTACATCAGAGGAGGACCCCTGGCATGAAGGAATGCCCCGGTTTGGTTTATGTGGCCAGTCATGCCAGCTCAGACACACTGCTCTGGCATGTTTCAAGATGTTATTCAGAGAAACTGCAGGCTAGAAATCATTGTAAACCTGTCTCTTGTAAAAAGCGATTTATGTATGTCTCCTAGGGGCAGATGCAAATCAGAGGCCTCCTCCTGAGCCCCCGGAGGTGGAGAGCCAAGCTCTTCTCTCAGGAGATGGGGACCTGACCCCAGCTCAGACCTGGGACCACAGCTGGCCTTCTGTCCTCAGCCACCACAGCAGCAGAGCCACAGGATCCACTGTGAGGCACAGCCCTGGCAAGGTGGCATCCTTATCTTTCAAGGCACTGCTGCTTGGGGTTCAGGGGTGCAGACCGTATGGCAGGACTGGAGGTGAGGCCATATCAGATAGAAGACACACAGCACCAAGGCACTTGGAAGGCAACAGCTTTATTTATACCGTAGGACTGGGGAAACCTCAGTTTCCAAATCACCTCTAGGAGGCCCAAAGCCCATGACAACATCTCATGCAAGTCTGTTTCAAGGATCTGCACTGGGGAGGCCCAAAGGTCAGTGGTGGAAACTAGAAAGTCTGTGCCAGGGGGATGAAGGATCTGTGCCAGCAGGTGGAGGATCTGAACTGGAGTCAGGAAGCAACACTCAGGGTAAGGACCAGAGCTCCCTCAAAAAGAACCAACACCATCCTCAGCGATAAGGTCCCGAGCTCCTCTGGCAATGAGAACAGCCAGGTCCATATCAGGAAAGCCAGCATGTCAAACTTCTCCAGAAGATTCAACAATACATCATCTCCTCCTCCAGTTCTGGCTTAAACTACAAGGGCAACTTATACATTTTTTGTAAGCAGGAACTACAGAGTCAGTAATGGGTTAGTTTATAATTGGTTACACACAGGTTCACCTACAACTGGCTACATACATTTTGTCATACGTTGTCAGGCAAGAATGTCTGGGTAGGTTTAATTGGAGGGGTCATTTATCATGAGGCAGGAAGATGGGAAGGGAGGTCAAAGGCCGGGCAAGTGGACAAGATTCTGTGTGACCTTGACAGGACTGGCCTGTGTCTCGGGCAGACACTCCTTGAAACAGTTCAGGAAAACAAATATGTGCAGGGCATTGTGCAGCTGGCCAAACAGACCTGAGTCAATTATTTCTGAGTTGCAGCTGCATGGCCCAGGTCAGCTGAGGCTGACTGCTCAATTAGGAAGCTACAGTCTTTAAGAAATGTTTGCTACAGTTTATTTTCCATGACAAGGACAGGATAGGGCTCTGCTTTTCAGCATCCAGGGTCTGAGGAGCCTGGCGCATGGGTCTGCAGGCCCAGTGAAAGTGTGAGGTCAGGACACGGGGTCAGGACTCGAGGTCAAGACAGCCTCCAGAGCCGCAGCAAGGACCAAACACAAAGGCAGAAAGCACTCCGAGCAGGGAAGGCGGGCCGTAGAGATGCTTCTGGGAGCCGCCTGTGTGTTCAGCCTGCTCTAATATAAAAAGAGGCACTTTCAGGAATGTGTGCAAAAGAGATGTCCAGCATTCTTGCACAAAGTCCTTCAAGTCTGTTAGTGGAAACGGATCTGCCCCTCCCTCTCCACACAGCAGTTGGGGCTGCCAGGCTCTCTCTGTCCCAGCAAGTCCCATCTGTCCACTCTGCCCACCGGGAAGGCACCTGCTATAGTCAGGGCTCACAAGGGAATGGATTTAACACAGGACACATAATGTGTATGATTTTATAATATTCACCCAAGGAGTCAGAGGCAAATGAGTACAGCAGACCTGTCCACACAATAGACACCCAAAGAATCCAGCTGAGGGCCTGGATCCCACGGTGAGGTCCAACACGAGTCCAGCTGGAGGCCCGGAGCCCAAGATAATGTCTCATGCCAAGTCTGTTCCAAGGATCTGTGCTAAGAAGGCAAAAGGCCAGTTGGGGGACCTAGAAGTCTGAACCAGCAGGCTGAGGAATCTGAACTGAGCCAGGAAGTGATGCTCAAAGTAAGGAGGAGGGCTCCCCCAAAGAGAACTGCAGCCGTACTGGGCGACAGCAGACAGCGGGGTCCTGAGCTCCTCCCATGATGAGAACAGCTGAGTTCACACCAGGAAAACCAGCCTGACAAGCTTCTCCAGGGGAATCAACAGCACACATCTTCCCTTCCAGTTCTGCTTTCATGCCACGGGCAACAGTCCTCAGGTAGGCCTTCCACACCCAGAACCACGCTGACTCAGTTCAGCCGGGTATTACAAGGTGACCATCAGTTAATCCCCCGCAGTGCCCAGTGCCCAGGCACTGCACATCCTAGACAAAGACAAGCGGGCACGCACTGCCCAACCTCCGTTAGCTCCGCGGTGGTTTGGCACTGACCCTCAGTAAATAGGGAGTATTTTTAGGCAAAGAACCTCCAGGTTGGACAAGCAGACAGGAGCTCAGCAAGAGGAATTTGCTCTGATTAAATATTTGCTGTTCTGAACTCCATCCTGGCTTTAGAGAAAGCACACACATCACACAGAATTCCTTCCACTCAGCAAAGGTGGGACCTCTGCAGCCTATTGGGGCACCAGAGGCCACAGCTGGATCGGCTCATGCGCAGGGCCCCCATTGCATCTGGGGAGGTCAGGATACAGGCAGCCCCACTCACCCTCTGACAGCCAGGCTCAAACCCATAGCCATCAAGGAGGATGCAACAGCTCACCCAGGGGCCTCTGACTCCACTGCCTACTCGGGCAAGGTCTCTCCCCTGCTAGGCTCAGCTTCCCCTTCTGCACTGTGAAAACCTCACACAGGGTTGCCAGAGAATTACACCAGGTCACGTCTACGAAATGCTCAGCACAGCTCCTAACCTCAGTCGCTAAGCAAGGGTCCTTGGCCCTGTGGCACGTTTTATTTCCAGAGATGGAGGTGGGCATGCTGTAGACCACTGATGGGGGGCACTTGGCTATGAACACCGGGATGCCAGGCTCTTAGGGCTCAGCAGGCACTCAATTCCCAGGGTTGAAGGATTTGCTGCAGGTTAACTTTCCACATGACAAATCCTGCCCTAGCACGGTTCTGTTAGGAGTGAATCCCGAAACACCACCCTGCCTACCCACTAGGTCTCCAGCGACCCAGACAACCCCCAGAAGAAAGTGTATTTGAGCTCATTAATCAGGAAAACACTTCCCAAACAGGAATGAAAGCGAATAAGCTTAAGGAAAGAGAGCTGGATGGACGGCCACCTCCTTCTCCCTGAAAGGAGAGACGCTGGCAATGTCCCCCAGCTCCAATCTTGGGCAGATCAGCAGCAAACAGCACAGAAGAGCCGCAGAAAGCCCTGCGCGCCCAGCTGAGCACCTGGAGAAACAGCACAGGCCGAGTGGTGCTGCCAAGGAGCACCCAGCAAGACCCAAGACAGGAGAGATTTAGGTGGCTGATTGTTTTTAAGAAAAATGTCTATGATGTGTTGTTATTAAAAGCCAAACAGGAAATGAAAATTCCACAGGGTGCGTTTTCACCTGACCCAGCCACCTCCCAGGATGTGCCCCAGACAGGGTCCAGGAGAGCCCAAGGAGGAGCAACTTGGCCACACAGCAGACTCGGGATTCAAGTCATGGAAAGGGCTTCAGGAGGCGCCAGGGTGACAGACCCCAGCCGGAGTAGCTGAGGCAGAGTGCAGGGCGGGCCAAGCCAGCCAAGACCAGACCACCTCAGTGCTGGGCCGAGGCTGGAGGGTGGTGACAGCCGCTGGGGGGCGGGGCAACCTGTTCCTGTCACAGTCCTCCCTGGGGGAGTGGACTCATCACGGGCGGTCCACAGGGTCCCCTTCACCTGCAAGCCCAGGGGAGCGAGGACTGCTGATGTGGGACCGACGGCCAAGGGGAATCGGGCGATCAGAGGAGGCCCAGGGAGGAAGCAGAGCAACGGAGCTGGAGCGAGCGCGGCGGCGAGGGTGTGGCCAGGCAGCGAGGGTGTGGCCAGGCAGCGAGGGTGTGGCCAGGCAGCGAGAGCGGTCCTGAGGCAGCGAGAGCGGTCCTGAGGCAGCGAGAGCGGTCCTGAGGCAGCGAGAGCGGTCCTGCCAGCCCTCACACAGCCTGGCCTGCAGCCCCGGCTGGGGCCGCGGGCTGGGGCCGCGGGCGGTCCGGGGCAGGGCAGCATCACCACGGACAGGAGGGGCTGAGGGACCGAGGGTGGGGCGGTACTGGGGGGGGTCTCCCTAGAGAGCGGGAAGGAGCAGGCGAGCACCCCAGATGGAGGGGAGAGTCCTGACTTCAACACAGGAACCCAGCGTGCGGTGTGACAGGCACACGTCACATGCAAAGTGACTGTACGCACGACTGTCTTCTGTGTAATTTTTTAAAACCCAGTGGAATTAGAATCAGCATGGGTGGGCTGGGGATATAGCTCAGTGGAATAAGCGCTTGCCTAGCAAGCGCAGGGTCCTGAGTTCGATCCCCAGTACCGCAAAAAAAAAAAAAAAAAAAAAAAAAGAATCAGCATGGGTATCCTTTACAGCTGAAGACACTACAGGATACTTTCACAGCAATGCACACAGCACGGGGTTCAATCCTCCCCTCACCCCAACTGCTGTGGGCAGCACGGGGCCTGTTCTGTGCGTTAATGAGACACAGCAGCAATAAAAGAGCAGCCAGGTCCATGCTCAGGAGGAGGGAGCATTCCAGTGAAAGACTACATACCCCCCCACACACACACACACAGGTGCTGTGCTCTGGACTTCTCACATGTTCAAGGTTAACCTGGATCGCTCATGACTTTGCACTCTAGGTGACAGCCCTCTACCCTTCCAAAGACAGGGTGTGCCTGGCGTGGCGGTGCACACTGTGCCCTGCAGCTCCCAGGGGCCTGGGTTACCTGAGCCCCAGTCCTACTGCCAGTAGCCGGCACAGGCAGGCACCAGGCCTCACACTGGGCCCGGCGTGAGGGTCCCTCGGGCACCAGCTGGGCTTCCCTCACTCGCCTTTGCCCCCTCGCCTCGCCCAGAGCACCTTTTGCTTTGCCTCTGGTTTGCTTGCTTGCTTGTTTTTGCTCTTTCAGGTTTACAGTGCACAATGTTCACACTTGTAGTGTGTAGGGGGTATGCACCTGACACAGCCTCGTTCCTTTACAACCTCCCTCCATCCCGTCTCCCCCATTTAGAAACATCTGTCTCCATGCTTCCTCCTATCTTTAATTTGGTCTTTATTTATACCTCGGGTTTCCCATGTAAGAGAACCCTGTGATGCTTAATCTCGTGTGTCTGATTCACTCACTTAACATAGAGATAAACTTGAGTCCTTTATAGCACTTGCTTTGGATGCACAAACACTCAAGTTAGTTTTACCTGTCCATGGTTTTCCACTCATTTCTGAACGGCACGGGTTCAGCAGGTGCATCACACCGACCACCCTGCCGCGTTCTCCTGCTGGCCAGCCTGGCTCAAGGTGCCCACAGCGGGACCTAGGGGAGCTTGATCTCCAGCACAGAGGCAGGGATGGGTGCTGAGGGTCTCACACAGGGCCATAAGCTCAGCTCAGGTCCCTGCCGGTCCATCCCCTGCATCCATAACTGAAGTTCTACCAGGACGCGACCGCTCTCACTTGTCTGGTGCATCTCTGGGTGCTCGGTACATCCCCGGAGCCCACAGTGTTCACTCGTGTGCCTCCCCAGGAAAAGCGCAGCCCCGCACAACTCCAGACCGGCTGGGGAGCTGCACGTCCTGCTAAGGCAGAAGGACAAAGTAACATTTCAAAGGCAGGTGACAACTTCCTAGGAGCTCTGGGCTGTCCCTCCGCCTCTCCTGTAAGCCCAGCCACCCCTCGCCAGCTGCTTGGAACCAGCTGTGAGTGAGCCACACTGGACACCTCCGAACACGAGGCTTATGGCAACAAGGCAGTCTCCGTTTCTCTGTTCTGGAGGGAGGGCAGGGAGAGGCTGTGAGCCTGTAGTGCCCTCAGTGCTCCGGCAGAAAGGCCTCACATCTGTTACACAGACAGCCTGCGAGCCCAAAAATAACCACACGCTGACGAAAGCCTGCCGTTGAAAGATAATTTTAGACTGATCTAAAGGCTGCAGAAACTGTTTGGCTGAACTTGAAAAACCACCCCCCCCAAATACCCAGCTCTCCAGATTCCAGTCAACCAGCTGGAGAGGGCAACCAACTCGTCACACCACAAACGTCCCCTCATCTCGGCAGTGTCCACCCAGGATGGGGACAGCACGTCCATGTCCTCATGTCACCCCAGTGTCAACGCAGGCACCAGGACTGGAAGGGACTTGAACACACACACACACACACACACACTGGGCCTCACGCAGCCTGAACCGGGGCCCTTCCATAAACACTCCGGCTTCCTCTGTCTGCTTGCAGAGGTCATGCTCCCAGGACAATTGTCTGTGTTCACACTGATCCCCCTGCACCCTCGGAGGGTTCCCACCCACTTTTAATGGATCAATGGATAAATAACTGAATACAGTTTAAAGAATGCGCTCTAATTCTAGCTTAACCACAGCCCTGGGGACACACGCCAAGGCCCCCACGGGTCTGAACCTGCAGACAGCACCCAGCTTGGAGTGATCACCAGGGTCTCCCTGTACACACTCGGGAGGGTGTTCAGTGTATAAGACAGATACGGTAAAAGATCAACACAGA
This sequence comes from Dinomys branickii, assembly GCA_004027595.1. Classification (NCBI taxonomy): domain Eukaryota; kingdom Metazoa; phylum Chordata; class Mammalia; order Rodentia; family Dinomyidae; genus Dinomys; species Dinomys branickii. The sequence continues at coordinate 15,811 of PVLD010017403.1, read as the reverse complement.
TAATAAAATGGAACACGTGTCAATATATGAGGTGTGACACAGAATGACAATGAATGATTAGATTTTTAAAAATTTTTACTCCTGCCAGTAAAAATCACATTACCATGAATCCCCTCAAAGCCTTCTCCCTCGATTCGAGCACCTTCCTCCCATCGCCCTTGCCACCTTCTGCAGCAGCTCTGCAGGGGTCCTCTTGCCTGGTGTCTTTGGTTGAGCTGTCCGGGCTGCCTCAGTGTCCTGAACCACTCAAAGTATCTCCTCCTCCTGATCACTTTGACTCTGGGGACGAGCTGGCGTCTCACAGAGCCTCACCCTGTGGGTGAGCTGGGTGAGGACGCAGCGTCATGTTTTATCTGACAGGCCACTTCTAACCAACTTGGGACATCAGGGCAGCCACAAGAGCCATGAGAGAACTTCCAGAACTGCTTCGGAAAGTGGCAAGATCATGGGATGAGTGTGCTCACAGTGAGGGGGCGGAGGGCGACATAGGCCAGTGTGACTTTTACTGGAGTCATGTTTTCATTTAGGGGGCAGTACCAGGAGTCGCATGCAGGACCTCACACTTGCCAGGCAGGCGCTGTGCCACCGAGCTACATCCCTGGCCTAGTATTTTCATTTCTATTTAAACACCCACCGAATTCACTGGTGACACTTTGTATACATACATCTCTCCTATACACATGCTTGAGTTAGGCACAGTAAAATGACTAACAAACAATAATAAAATAGAACAATTATAACAATGTACTGTGTTAAAATTGCCACGGTCACCATCTAGCACTCTGGGTCCATAAACTCCTGACAGGAGGGTGCCCTGGACATAAATGCTCCCACTCAGCGACCAGGATGTCCACACGTCACAGGCTGTCCCAGGCAGGTGGCAAATTCAGGGTGGATATGCAGAACACGGAGAAGATTCCTGCCCGGGCACCACACCGGGGACAGTGAACTACTGAAGACATCTGAACGTCCACTTCGGAGATCTTCCATTTCTCTTTTAGGACTGTGGCTGACAGATGAGATCCATGGCAAACAAGCCCAAGGGATCCCAGGATACCTGCGCCACACGCACGCACAGAGACTGTGGGCTGCAAGGCCCTCCTGGCCTCTCCCCGTGCTCCGCCCACAGCCAGGCCAACCTTGAGGCTCCCGCTCACATCTGGCATCCCTCAAAGACCCTGGGTAAGGGGCCTTGAGGGCAGAGGGCAGGAAGCTAGATTCTTGCTCCCTGGCTCCTGAAAAGCTCATTACTACTGGACAAGGACCAAGCCTCTTTGTCTTTGGTTCAAACTCAAAACATTAAAAAGGGGGAAAAAAAAAACAGGAAGGGGGCTCTCAGCAGGACAGCCGGTTTCCACAGCTGCCTGCTCCAAAACTTTTGCACACCCCCTGCCCAGACAGGGAGAGGCCGGGAGGGGAGGGGCAGGCCAGCCACTCTGCTTTCTCGCGCAGGCCGCCTAGGCTGCTGGAATTTAGGTCAAAGTTAAAGCTGTTGGAAACATGTGCGCACTCACTCCCGCCAGCTGGGAGGAAGGATTTAAAGGCAGACACTCACTACCAGCTGCCCCAGCAGCTCTGATAGCCCCAGGGGTCGGCGATGGCCTTGGAGCAAGGCAGCCAAAACCTACTTTGAACCTCAGCAGCTCACTCTGGGTGCCCCTGATGAAGGTCAGGCCCAGCACTACAAGGACCGCCGGAGCTATTCAGGAAGAAAGCTTTGGAAAAGCACGCCACCTCCTCCGGATTAAAAACAAAGCGAAACAAGCAAATCCCCCGGAACCAAAGTGGTGAGCAGTGTTTTGTTGTGTTTTTTTAATTTCACGATGCTCTAACAAAGCACATCTAGGGCAGCTCTGAGAAGGAAGAGGTCCGCATGGGCCTCCGTATGCACCCCAGGGCAAGGTCCCACCCAACACTGGAGCTGGAGCGCCGGACAGGACAGACACAGGGCGGTCCAGAGCCACAGGCAGATTTTTCACTGCTGGTGTCGGTTTGGAAAGGATGGTCCCCCCAGCACAGCCTAAAGGCGGGTTCCGTTTTCTGTGTAAAGCCATTGGACAAACAAACACTGTGTTTGTGGGGGCCCTGTTTTCCACCTCTAAGGAGTGGTCCAGAGTGCAGCACTGCACGAACAGGCAAGTGGGAAGGTGCCCAAGGGGGCCGGCTTCTGAGCCACCACCCCCAGAAGAATGTGGGGGCCGCAGGAAGGCCATGCTTGCTCAGCGGTTTTCTCTGCATTCTGTGAACCTCTGGCAGGAGACACTGGACAGATGAGTAGGTCCTGGGTTCAAGTCTCCACTGTACCTGGGATGCAGCCTGGACAGGTCACTGCACTGCCTGGGCCACCAATGCTCACCTGTTCATGATTTAGGACTCTTCTACCTTCCAAAAATGTCAACAATTTATTCAAATTACATCCTTAGAAATGATTGCTGTTCCTCTGCATAGCCGCATGGAACCTGTGTTACTTATCACACCTGCAAGCTGCTCCTTCCCCGTCTCCTTCAGGGGACCCTGCGGGGGGCGTTGGCTCCTGTGTCCCTGCTCCCGGTACCACTGCAGACCCCTCTTAGCTCTCCAGGTCACAGACAGGAGGCAAAGTGGCTCACCCCGACCAAAGGGTGGCAGACTCGAGGGGCAGGAGGGAGGACCTGACCTCTAAGTCCGGCCAAGGAAAGTGGCGTCTCCATCCAGCGCGGCCCCTTCACTGTGTGGCCCCAGGCCTGAGATGCCCACAGAGTGAAGAGTTCAGGCCAACCCTCAGCAAGGCCCATGTAGGACCAACTGGGAGGTAGGCAGGGCTGGGATTGGGGCTCTGCTGGCACATCCCCACCACACTGATGTAGCTCCTCTGAGGCAGACCTCAGAGGCGACCGTGAAGGCCCCACCACAGGGGAAGCAGTGTCGGAGGCCCAGGCAGCCGGGCAGGCACACACATAGGGAGGAGATCGGCCAGGACGGAGAAAGCTGAGCCTCACCTGACTCTGTGACTGTGATGTCCCACCAGGGCAGGGATGGGAAAAGGCACAGCACTCCAGGAAACAGTGCACTGAATCCTTGGGAGGGCCAGTACCGAATCCACACAGAGCACGACAGGCCCACTCCTAGCCTTGGAGCCAGAGGAAACAAAAACACATCCACACGCAGCCAGTACCACAGCATTCACAGCAGCATGACCAGTGAAGGTCAGAGGTACAAAGAAAGAACCTACGGTCCATCCACTGATGAGTGGGGAAGGGAGCTAGGCACAGTCCAGCAGTGGAGTACTATTCAGCCAGGCAAAGGAACAAAGTGCTGGCATATACTACCTTGTGGGCAAACTCTAAAGCACGCCAAGTGGAAGAAGGAGGGGGCAAAGGGCTACTCCTGTTACCCATTTTTTTGTGACCCCCTGTGTAAGCTATAAAGAAGAGGTTTGCTTTCATGCTTCTGAAGGCTGGGAAACAGCCGAATGTAGGGCCAGCAACGGGCGACAGGGGGTTCCTGCCCCATCCAACTCAGCTCAGAGCCTCCCACGCGCCAGCTCGGGTCCCTCTCCCACCGTGGCCCGGCCCTCCCGACCTCAGCCTCCCTAACTACCTTCCCAGAGCTCCGTTCCCAAGTGGAACCTGAATTCGGAGACTGAGTTTCCAGCCTTGCTCTGGGGCACAGTCAGGGAAAGGCAGGGCATGGTCACTTGCGGGCAGTGTCACAAGGGACGGAGAAGCTCAGCGGGCTGCTAGGGTGGGACAACAGAAATGCTTAGAACCCACAGGAGGATGCTGGGGTGAGACCATGGCTGCACTGAGAGCCACTGCCAGGCCCAGGCCATGTCCGGCAAAGCTGCTGAAAGTGAACACCTGGGGGCACAGAGTCTGACACAAGGGCTGTCATGGTGTATGAAGATGAGAAGCCCGCTGGCAAGGTCCATCCAGCTTCACAGTCCAATCTCCGCGTCCCTCAAGCCCCAGGGAGTGGGAGCAGACTGTTCAGACTGAGGAGCAGGCAGAGGAGAGGTGGCCAGAAGCGAGAGGTGGCAGATGGGAGTAAAGTCTAGCCCAGAGCTTCAAGGCCACACCCCTAACCTCCCTGTGCCCAGCACCGGCAAGGACAGAGTGACGGAGCCGCAGGATGGTCGGGCACCGCCACAGGAGGCTGGGATCCAGGCTCGGGAGAGATGAGCGGGTGACAGAGGGGACCAACGAGAGGGGAGGCTGGGTGACAGCATAATGCAATCCCAGCCACTCAGAAGGCTGAGGCAGGAGGATCGAACATTTGATGCCAGCCTGGGCAGAAGTGTGGCTTCTGCGTCGCCACTACTCAAAGGAAAACGACCCAAACGCGCCACAGGAAGTAACGTGCACAATGAAACAGGTTGTCAAAGAGAACGGCAAGATTACATGTGAAGCACAACGCCTTCCAAAACGCACACACAAAGCGGGCTGCCTTTAGGAGACCGCACAGCCTGCCCCTCGACCCAGGGCAGAGCTTGTACAGCCTAACATGAACACAGCCCAGGCACAAGTTCTCTCCACCGCACCCCAAACACATCCCTTCACCAAGTGCAGCATGGCACTGTGGACGTGGAGAACCCAAAATGCAGAAAATCCCACCCTCTCCGGCATCTCAGAAAGCCCCATGGCCATGCCAGTTCAGGCTGGAGATATTCACGGCCCTCCTCGGGGCTGGGCTCAGCAAGCTCTCGGTGCAGGAGCCAGGGCCTCGAGGGACCTGGATCCTCCTTCTCCAAGGAAGGCTGGGTTTCGCAGTCCCCGATCCCCAAGAGGCCTGAACCCTCTTTCTCCTCCTGCTCACAGGCCCGCGGGGGTTTCCAGCACCAAACCCGGAGGCCACCATCCTTCTCTGAGCATGGCGGTCATGCTGTCAGGAGACCTTATTCTCAAGACATTTCCCTTCGTGTTCCACATTCTAAAATGAATGTAAAAATTGGGCAAGGTGGTAAACACCCGTGACCCCAACATACAGAAGGCTGAGGCAGGAGGATTGTGAGTTCCAGCTCACCCGGACTCCACAGCCTGTCTCACAAAGGGGAGGCCATGTAGGCCCCACAGGCACAGACAGCCCAGGCAGGCGCCTGCTTAGGTCACAGCATGAGTGGCAAGAATGGCTCAGGGTGATGAGGCTCCTGTGTTCTGCAGGGAGTGTGGGGCCCCACGGCCCCAGGCAACAGCTCCAGGGACACTTCCTGCAGAGGAGAGGAGCCACACAGTGTCTCCCTGTCCCCAAGGCTTGAACTCAGACCAAGACCGGCACCAGCTGACTGTGCTGCGTGCCAAGCTCCCAGCCCACACAGCTGAGAGCTGGCATAGCCCTCAGGCCGGGACAGGCATCCAGTTCCTCCCACCTCTTCCCCCAGCATTCCGGGGCAGCAGACAGGACCCAGGGCCCGCAGCATGCCTGCCACAGGGGCCCTTTCACTGCCTGCACTGCCTGCCGGGGATGAGCTCATCCCCTCTGCAGCCCAAGGCCGCCCTTGAACCTTCGAGGGTGGGAAGGGCTGGTCCCTTCCACTGGCTTCTCCAGCAGGAAGCCGAGCCAAGCCAGTCTAAATAGGTGCATTCAGGACAGGGAGGAGACTGCACAAAGGCCTCTGTCAGCCTGCCCCTTCCCTTCCTCTCTGCGCCATCTGCTCTCTGACCCCAAGTCACCCCACACCACCACCACCACTGCCGGCTCGGTCAGGGCTTCATCTCTTCCCGGTCCTTCAGTACACACCTGGCCTTGCTCTTTCTCCTCCTCTCCAGTGACAACACATCAAAAAATACAGCGAGTGTTTTCTGAGCCCCACTCAAAAGTGTCCCCCGCACTCTGAACACACCGTCCCAAGTTCCCGCCACCATCCACGGCCGCTCTGGGTCCTCACTTCCTCAGGGCCTTTAGTTATGCTGTCCTGGCTGCCTGGATGGACTGAATGGATCCAAAGCAGTTTACTTTTGTGGTTGTTTTGCCTTTCGGGGAGACCCATAACTCGCAGTGCCAATCCAATGAATTAATGTATGAGAAAGACACAGCATCCAGGGTTTACAAGCTGCCTTCCCGCTGGGTGACACTTGGCTGCAGCGTTCACCATACCATTGGTCACACCTGGTAGAGACACTTAGGAAAGAGAACTCCAGAGCTGCTGCAGAAAGTGGCCAGATAATGGGATAAGTATGCTCAAAATGGGGAGGATTTGGAGGGGAATGATACCAATGTGACTCTTACTGTAATACTTTATTTTACATCTAAACACTCACTGTATATTCGGAGCACCCTTGTACAAAGCCCAGGAGCTCAGAGCATATTCAGACTGGGTCCAAATCCCAACTCCACTGCTCGGAGGCTGGTGGCCTGGCACAAGGGACTGCAAAGACTTGATGCTTTGGCTTCCTCCCTGTGCCTACATTCAGGTGGGCATGGGGTGATGGGGAAGGCACAGTGCATACACACAGAACGAGCCTGGGTGTGGTGTTTACTACACAGCACACGTCAGCTCTGAAAACGTTAACCCTCCACACAGCTGCATGGCAACACCTGTCAGCCTCGTCTGCTCTCTGGGTTCTGCCAGCAGCAGAAAGTGGGACACCGGCCAGGCTGTCAGAGACCAGGTGGTGACATGAAGCCCACACCCGTGGCTCCCGATCCTCTCTACCTCCTGTCTCGAGCTTTCCTACAAGCTACCCCTAAGCAATGCTTCAGGCCTGCATGGCTCCAGATTTTGCCTCTGAGATCCAAGGCTTAATCCTACCAGACCCAACAACTTCTTAAGAGCAGAGATTGGGACCCTGTGCCCACCACAAACCCACAGGGCCCCCAGCCACTGCTGGCTGAATTCAAGAGGGAACGTGACACTATTAGAACAGGAAAACATGCAAGTGTGACCCGGCAGAGCTCCAGAAGGTGAGTCCAGGCTGCCCGGTCATGCTCCAAGTCTCTCCTGTCTGTCACAACCCCCGCCAGGCAGAGGCCCGCAGAGGTGGGGTGACCGAGCAGCTTGGGCTCTCAGTGCACCGCTCCGCCCCCCCACCCCCGCACCCGACAGCGGTATTGCCAGGCTCCCCACGCCGTGGGTGGCAGCTGCTCACGGCTGCCCCAGGTCAGGCCTCAGCAGGCTCGGCCTCTGCACTGCACTGCTGAGCTCCTGCCTGGATGCACACAGCCCTCACCGAGCCTGGCCTACAGAAGCCAGAGAATGCAAGCGCCGTGGGTCTGCCTGTCGTTCTCGCAGCATGCAAGATGGCGCAAACACAAAAATGTATGTATGTATATATGTATATATGTAGATACATATGTGCAGGAGGGCTAACATGGTTCTACTATTGTATCATATCACTTAATGCTAAGGAATAGTTGATGACGGGTTATTCGATCAATCTTGTATGTCTGTATGTGTTATCCTGAGCACACACTTTGAAGATATCAATTTGCAAAGTAGCAACTACTGTTGGTTTTCTGATGCTTTGTCTATAATTCAATTCTGCTAGGTAGGTGCTTATTCCACTGAGCTATATCCCCAGCTCCTATAATTCACTTCTGACCTCACTGTTATTGTGCTACTTTGTGCCTCTTTGTTAATGCTTTCCAGTTTCCTTTTTTTTTTCTCTTTTTTTTTTCCTGTTGTTGAGATGATTAATTGTTTGACCAATTTCGCATGTCTGTATCTGTGTTCATGAGTATACACTTCAAAGATATCAATAGGTAAAGCAACAAATATTGTTGAGTCCATGTCACATTGTCTGTAAATCAGTTTTGATTGTACTATTTCTTATGCTACTTTGTGTCTTTTGTTAATATGTTTTTGTGCTTGTACTTTTAAAAAAAAAAAAAGATGGTGCAAACACAACTGCAAGCACCTTACCAGCAAAGCACTCCCCAAGTCTCCTTTGACTCATGGATCAGTGCTTTTAAAAAACGGTTTGGGCCAGCAGGGCTGGTGCCAAAGTGCTTGCCTAACAGAGTGCTTGCCTAACAGAGTGCTTGCCTAACAGAGTGCTTGCCTAACGTGCCTGAGGCCTGGGTTCCGTTTGAAGCATGGCAAAAAAAAAAAAAAAAAAAAAAAAACACACAAAACACAGTCGTTGTTCTGAAGCAGTTGTGTGCATCGCAATAATTGCAGCCTCAGTGCACAGCTGTGAAGGGCGAGACGTGCATCCAGCTACCTCCATCTCCTTGATGTCGGCCCAGGAGGGATGAGGTGCGGCGGGAGGCTCAAGGCGATGCAGATCTGCACAGCCAGACCTTTGTGGGACAAGAGCTGCCCCTGAGTGTGCTGCTGCTGTTATGTCCCAGCTCAGAAAGGCCAGGCCGCCCACTCCATGCTGCTCCAGTCACTAAGGGAGGCCAAGGGGACACACGGGTTTAAATTTACTAAGCTCACAGCCAGGCGTAGGAGACACGCATGCTCAGGCACGCTGTGAGGTGGCAAGGGGAGCACAGCAATGTGACCTTGGAATAAAATTTTTTTAAACTAAAGATGATTTATTTGAAGGTGGAAAAAAAAGGACAGCTGATAGCTTCTCAGGGTGTACAGGTCAGGGAAACACTCATGGATTTTCACCAGCAGCTCCTTTTTTATTGAGACCCTTGTCCCAAGTAGGCTCCTGGAAACTGACTGGCTCCCTGGCTGTCTTTGATGCTCCCCTGGGACTTCTTTCAGTCACATGACCTTTCCTGCTGCTAGGAGAGGCTAGGTTTATAGGTGGGTTTAAGGATTAAGCAAAGGGGCTTTCCTGGAGTGCAACGCTTGGGACCTCCCTGAGTTTAGGTTCCTTGCCTTTGTCTTTCTGATTGCTTGAGTCTAGTTTACAAAAGCAGAGGCCATCACCCTTAGTCTCCCCATTAACCTAACAGAGCTCAAGGAGGCCCTCTCTTTTCCCTACCTACAGAACTTTGTCCCGACAGTCCCCCTTCTGAGACAACCGTCCAGCTGCTGTTGGGGAAACCAGCAATGATGATCTGGCTTCTTCGAGCCGAACGGGGTCCCAGCTAGGGAGCAGCAGATGAGAGACTGCAGCGGGGAGGTGTGTGAGACAGGAGGAGGCCTGGCACCTGTGAGACAGGAGGAGGCCTGGCACCTATAACCACTTGGCATTTGGCAGCCTCGAGGGAAGAACAAACAAGCTTCACCAAGAGATTAAAGCACATATGACCAAAGCATGAGCAATAGAAGGGAAGGCAGACTGGGGAAGGGGCCCCGTCGAACATTACTGAAGGGTAGGCGCAGCAGTTGTAACCAGCTGGCCCTCAGGACTGTCAGCAGGAGGCAGTGACTGGAGCCCATCTGCAGGTCCAGCCTGTATCACTGTCACCCATGCGTATCTCTGGCTACGTCCTCCTGCCGTGAGGTGCTCAGGACCAATTTAAGGTCAGACTTGTATTTACATCATGCTATATCAAGGTCAGTTAAGTCTGCTCGGGCATTTCTTCTGGGGCCACACTCAGAGGCTCTTAGCTTGTTCAGTTCATCCTCTGTCATGTGTGCCACCTGCCAGGCAGGGTCATGGTCCATGCAGGACCATGTGGCTCTCCTTGGACGCATGGGACCAGTTTTCCCTTCAGTAACCTCCTTCTAGCATAATGCACACTGGTCTACTTCGAGTCCAACAATCTTCCTGCTCAGGAGGTTGGGTGGCTCACCAAAGTTGTAGGATCTTATCAAAAGGTCCCATGTCCCAGGTCCTTGTTGACCCTGTTAGCCCAGTTATCCTTTTAGCTTTCATCTCCTAAACCTCAGTTCTTGAACACCCAGTAAGCGAAGATCAGTTATATCCTGGTATAGTGGGAGCAGTTCATTCTATGATTTTATAATTTTAGAGGCCCAGACTAGTATATGTGTTGTGGTTTGTGTCTGGGTGTCCCTCCAAAGACACAAGCAGTCATGGGGCCGGCTTTTAGAGTTTATGATTGATTCATGGATGTGAGTGCTACACCCGCCCTGGCGAGGACAGTTTGCATATGTAAGGGAGAGAAAGAGGCTGCTGGCTGCCACTCCTCCCTTTTGCTCTTGCTGCTTTTTCTGTATTCCACTGCCATGAACGGTTGCCCTCTGCCATGTGCCACTCTTCCCTGGAGCCAGCTGAGTATGGACTGAAACCTCCACAGACTGTGAGCTAAATAAACCTTTCCTTCCTTAATTTTGGGTGTCAGGTATTTTGTCTCAGCAATGAGAAAAAAGTAACTAAGACAATATGTAAACATTCGCAGTAATTTTTCATAACACCTGGTACTTGGTATCTGTCTGCTAACATTTTCATCTCCTTTGTCAGTGTGTTCAGAAGCCAGGAGAGGAAGGTGGGGTTATTTACAGGGCTCGTCAAAGACCGCCTCACACTGCCCATAACCTGGCTGGTCAAGGGGTCCACGGAGGGACAATGGGAAAATTCAGAGGTCCTACATACATCCCTTTTGGCACATCCCTGAGGAGTGGCTGGAACCCCTGTGGCTGGTCCCCAGAGACCCCCTGGGGTCTGTCCGGAGAGTTGAAAGGCCTGCCAGGGCCCACTCTCTGTTACCCGCGGGACCACCCACTGGGGCTGGAGGGCAGGAGACAGATGTTGAAGGGTCCTGGGCAAGCACATGTACCCCCATCTGCAACGGGCTGGTCTTGCCCTCCAACCTGCCCCCAGACCCCACACCGAGCACCTACACAGGAGAGGCCGACTTACGTGCTCCCGCATGGTCTTGGCCACCGTGGGTGACATCATGAAGCAGCACAGCACGACGACCAGGATGAAGTAGAACGCGTACATGAAGCGGGTGGTGCGTGACTGGCGGATCTTGGGGCAGCAGCCGCAGCAGAGGGAGCAGCCTGCCGTCCCGCAGCAGCAGGCCAGCTGCGGAGGACAAGAGAGCCTCAGAAAGTGACACCACAGCACAGCCCACGATGCAGATCCGGCTCTAGCCCAGGCTGCTGACAGCACAGCTCAGGACACCCCAGGGTTTGCAGGAGGACTGCGTTCAGGAGTGTGCCCGGTGATGCGGCACCATTTAAACCACACCTGAGCATAGGCTCGGGAGGTGCTTTGGGGGCCCCTGGATGGCTTCGGTGTGGCAGCTGCTACACGGGGGAATCAGCCACATGATCAAGCCCTTGTGGATTTCACGCCCCACCTCCAGGGAGGGCACTGGACACTGAGTTACACAGCCCATCATGCCAAGTGGTGGCCTCCCTACTCTCCTGCTCCAGGGGCGCAGCGACAGCCTCCAGTATCAGGAGGGCAGTGTCCCCCAGTCCACGGGAACAGGTGCTCCGGAGCTGAGAGCCCTCCGGACTCAGCCTGGGCCTCCTCCTCACCTGGCTGTTCACCTGCATTCTTTATAACATACCAGCAAGTGTAAGCACAGGCTGCTCCTGAGTAATTGGGCCCGAGGAAGGGAGATGCTGCCAGGCTGCCACGGAAGACCAGACTCACAACTGGCACCATCGGGGGACAATCCTACATCTGCACCTCAAGCCCAAGCCTGTACCAGTTCTGAGTGGCTACTGTCAGGCTCGAACTGGGTTGCAGGAGACCCAGCTGGCATCATACCATGAACAGCCGCATCATGGGCACGATGTCCCCCTTTGGCAGGCCGGCCTTCCCCCTGCAAGGTGCCCACACTCCAGCACCCTGGGCTTGGCGTATGGCCCAGCTCTGTCCAGAATGGGCCTGACACCGCCTTTAGGGTAAGCATGGAGGGCAGGGAGATGCCTCCATGTGCAGGAAAGGCACCAGTCACCTCTCGCATACAAAAGAGGGTGAGGAAGTGGCTGTGGACTTAAAAAACAACAAGCAGGGAGGAAGGACAAGGAAAACAGGAAGTAGAGACCAGACCAGGGCCTGTGGACACCAAGGCCTGAGAGCAGCTGCATGGAGCCCAAGGGCCCTGGGGCAAGAAAGCTCCACCAGCCACCTCGCAGGACATATGGGGAGCAGCCACTGCCTCAGCCTCTGCCTAAGGGTGATGAGTGGCAGGGGCAGCCTACAGCATGCCCCAGGGCCACTTACCCCACAGGACCTGTACCTGGGGAGCCAGGTCTTTACCAAAGCATGAGGAGTGAGGGCATAGGTTCAAGGTCAGCAGCCTGGCTCTGCACCTCGTGCCTATGAACACAAGCAAGGTCTGTACCCTCCCAAGACCAAGAGAGGAGGGGGAGGAGGGGGACAGAAAGAATTAGGGTGTGTGCGCCCCACTATGCATGTGATCAGTATGCACCATATCATGCACTAATAAAAACAAAAACTAAAAAACAACACTCGGTCTCCTTGCTTGCATAGTTGCAGTAGTACCAGGACCCACGTTAGCCTCTTGGACGCTGGCTCTGGGGGCTGTGGAAAACCTGACGAGCGGCTAAGCAAGGATTCCACCAATGCAGCCACGTAAGCCGCAAGCTCCCGTCGAATCTGCAGGTCTTGATACCGCACCACACCAACAGTCAGGCTTTGTAATGACTGGAAGCCAGCTGGGGCTCCGCAAGGCGTCCACACCACACCCGTCAGAACATCGCCAAGGACGGGACAGGTCGCAGGTGCACAGGAGAAACAGAGGCGACAGCCTTAGGGCAGGGCTGAACCCTGCATCACTTCCAGGTTTGCCAAGGGTCTCTCTTCACCTCACACTGAATCTCCCAATCTGTCTTCCTCAAAGAGCCTCCTGGGCTCACCAGACTGGGCTGCTGCCGGGAACGAGAAGCTGCTCTACGTGTGCCAGCAGTTCCACACACACACAGGTGGGAGCAGAACGCGACTGCCTGAGTGCTGGGGTTCACTGGTCTGTTTTCTGGTACCAGACCCAGAACCTGGGGCTTCTGCGCTGAACTCCACCCCAGTCCCCACCGCCTTTTGAGACAGGGCCTCGCCAAATCGCAAAGTTGTCAAGGTTGGGTTCAAACTTGTGATCCTCCTGACTCAGGCTCCCAGACAGCTGGGGTTACAAGACTACGCGTATTTTTAATGGGCTTTACAATCATTTATCCATATTTTCAACCTCTGATTTTATTGGCCTCTTTCCACTCATGTACGCAAATGTTTCTCTGTCTCTCTCCCTCCTTCCATTCCCGCCCCCCCCACACACAGCTGGCTTGACTGTCTGGGCCCCAGCTCCCTCCTTCTCCACCTGCCAAGCCCTCCTCCTCTGCTGCTGTTTAGGCACGTGGTCGGACACAACCAGCCTCACTCTATATCTCTCTCTCCATGAGGAGGAAAGATGTTTTAAAATGCAGTGCACTTAGAAATGCTCAGGTGTACACAGATGCACCTTTCACATATTGTAATTCATAGTGCTCTTTCCCTGTTGTTAGTCCAAATGTTACTCTTCAAAGCAAACAATGCCAGTAACCAAGAGAATAAATAGACTATCATAAGCTAAAAACTGACACATGGATATATAGAGACAGGGCTGATACAGATATACAGATACATCGGCAGAAATTCAAAACAGCATTCATTCATGAAAAAGTGTTCGTGTGAGCATCCCAGAGTTTGCAGGGCCCTCCTCGCTGACCAGTTGTTTCTGGAAGAGCAGAAGTTAGAACAAAGCAGGGTCCCATCTGTGCCAGCCTCGGACAGCTTTCTCACCCTGGGACAGTCCCATGCAGGGTGGAGGGACACTTGATGACTTAGGACCCACCCTGGGGACTGGCGGGCTGCGCCTGGGTGTGTCTGGGTCATAGAGCCATGGCCTGGGGTCTCTGTCTGGGCCCTGGTGCTGTCCCCTCTGTGCTTCTCCATGAACTGAGCAGCTCTGCTCCTCCACAACCTTCTGTATGACAGATCTGCCTTGGAGCCATCGGTGCGCCGCATGCAAGCTCTCCGGGGTCTGGGATCGAGTCCAGCAATGGCAACGGCAACATTGACTAGCACCAGCACCCTGAGCCTCCTGTGCGAAACAAGCAGTGCTGGCTGAGCCCCCACTGGCCTCCCAGGAACACAGAGCCTCTGCTGAACAACTTGGGCCTCAAACAGAAGCTTAGGTTCATCAGACTCCACAACGTACCCGGCTGGTGGGGAGCTGAGACTCGGAGGCACCTCTGGGGGCAGAGCGCATGGGAGAGATGGGTGTTGCATCTCCTCAATTCTGCCATGAACCCAAAATTGCTCATACAAATCAAGCCCTTTGTTTTGGTTTGGCTCGGTGTTTTTATTTTCAAAGACAGAGTCTCTCACTAAGTTGGCCAGGCTGGTCTTAAATGTGCGGTCATGCTGCTTCAGCGGTCATGCTGCTTCAGCCTCTCAGAGTGCTGAGATTACAGGCGTGTAGACCACACCCGGCACAAAACACAAAATCGGTAACAATAAAGAAACAAAACAGTGCCTGCCCATCCTAGACTCAACAAATGCATGCCGAATGAATGAATAACGCAGGGTGAAGTCATGATAGCACTGGCCAACCTGGTCCCTGGGGCTGGGGTCACGGCTACTGCCGGGCGTCTCCCCAGCACAGCGCCACCGAGCGCCAGGGCTTTCATCTGTGCTCTTTCCCAGAAGAGACCACCACACAGCTAAGGAGTCAGATGATCTCTTGTTCTGTCCGTTTCATTGGTGGTGCTGGGACCCAGTCGGGGCTTTGTGTGCCAGGCCAGCGCTTCCCACCAGGAGACACAGCCCCAGGGCCAGCTCTCTGGAGGGTGATGCCAGCAGCCCTTCCGGAAAACCCTCCTGCAGACGCAGAGCCACAAGGGCGCAGGGCAGGCAGCGCTCCAAGCCTTGCTCTCCAGCTGGGCAACAGATGGATCCCAGGGGTCCGCACAATGGTTTGGCTGTCTTTACGCAGAGTGGTGCTCAGCGGCGTGTGAACGCCACGTTGTCTGTCTCCATGCATCTGCTGGTGGACACCGAGGCTGCTTCCAAGACCAAGCTGTTAGGAGTGGTGCTGCTGTATGCATGGGCACACGGATCGCTGCGGGAGGACACCTTTAAAGTTCTGACCTCCGAAGGCGGCTATGTTTGGGGACAAGGCTGTGCAAGGGGTGATTCAGGTAAAGTAACGTCAGTGGGCTTCTCTTCAGCCAAGTGACACACACAGAGACCTGGTGCAGCAGGGAAGCCTCCACCTATTCACAGGCGATTAGGTGCCCAGGGGATGCTCCCACACAGCCTGGCCGTGGTGCATGCGGCACCTGTGCAGACACGTGGCCCAGGAGCCACCAGGGCATAGTACTGAGAGACTCGGTGGTAACAAGCACGTGCAGTGAACCCAGAGCCAGGAGGAGAAGAAGCCACCTTGGAAAGGAGTGGGAGCAGGTGCCCAGGGCTCAGGAAGAGCTTCCACTCCCCCGGGCCAGGACTGCATGCACGTACCTCCCAAGGATATCCACAGCATGACCTTCCTCCCACTTAAGAAGCACATGGGACACTGCCATCTGGACAGTGACCTCGGCTATGGCTACGTTCCAACCTGGGTCTGGGCCCTCAGCCTCAGCGGGGTGGGGACAGCTCTGTGAAAGAGGCCACCAGCTCGGGTGCAGAGCTCTCCCAGAAGAAAGACCTCAACTGTCCAGTGCAGCCTCCCTCTTCCCTTCCCTGCTGCAGCTTTCAAGACAGGAGCCCTGGCAGAGCTGAGAGAGCTCCAAGCAGCTTTTGTGGACTGCATGAACACTGCTCCTGCTATGGGGTCATCAGGCAAGAGGCGGCCACAGGGCAGGCCCTCAGCGCTATCAAGGTGCTGGGCGGGAGCAGAGGACCAGGCCTTCCGGCGGGAGCAGCAGACCAGGCCTTCCGGCGGGAGCAGCGGACCAGGCCTTCCGGGGGAGCAGAGGACCAGGCCTTCCGGGGGAGCACCGGACCAGGCCTTCCGGGGGAGCAGAGGACCAGGCCTTCCGGGGGAGCACCGGACCAGGCCTTCCGGGGGAGCA
>PVLD010017402.1:0-42003 GCA_004027595.1 Dinomys branickii | reverse complement strand
CAGGAGTACAGTTATTATCACAGGGAAGATAACTGATTGAGTGTTAGGGCAACGGAGATGAGGGAGGAGAAAAAACGAACTGATCAAAAGGGCCATCATCTGTGTAACCTGAGTAACAAAGATGAAGGTAACATTATGTAGGACAGCATCCAGAGCTAATTCCCTTCTATGTTCTCTATAATTCTGTATTTCCTCAGTCATTTTTGTATTAGCAGAAATGAAGATAACTTTATATTATACAGAATCCAGTGCAAATTCCCTACTATCTCATCTATAATTTGGTATTTCCTTTAATGTTTTTGTGTTAACTAATGTGAAGATAACTATGTAATACAACATCCAGTTCTAATTCCCTAATATATTCTGTATAACTTTGTATTTTCTGTATTGTTTATGGCTTTTCTGGTTCATATGTCTCCATTCTTTTGTCTTTAAAATAAAATTTTAAAAAAATACATTTGGAACAACTGGGACATGTAAATCTATTTTTTTGCTGTAAATGTCATGAAATCTAAATAGAGTATCTAATAAGAATTTATAATTCACGTGCTATTAAAGTAAAATAGATTTCAAGAAGGCTAGGTATAAAAATGTAAGCTATATCATCAATACTTGTATATTGACTACATGTTGAAAGGATAATTTTTGTACATGTTGGGTTAAATGTAATGTATTGCTAAAGACAACTTCACTTGTCCTGTTTATGTTGTATAATGTGATGACCAAAACACTTTAAGCTTTATATTTTCTCTTCAATAGCGCTGGTTTATAGACTGAACTAGAGGCAATGTACAGCAGCATATCGAGAAAGCAGAAAAAGTGACAGCAGCCCAAAGTGGCATCTATGGGCTGGAGGTATAGCTCAGTGGTGTAAGTACTTGCCCACCAAAGTGGCATCTAAAAGGCAGAGACAAAGAAAATTAAAAAGCACAACAATCTAGTCATTAAAGTATGAATACATACTCTCACTCATCTTAGAACTTTCTGAGTATCATTTATTTATCTAACTCTTTAAATGTGTATATTTGTTATATACATGTTTTTAAATATACATTGTGGAATAGCTAAATTGAACTAATTGACATATTCATTCATTACCTCACATACTTACCAATTTTTGTGAGAACACTTAAAATCTACTCTTCAAGTGTTCTTTTTCAGTTTTCAAGAATGTGATATATTGTTATTAATGATAATCACTATGTTGTGATAATCACTATTTTGTACACTTTGACAAATATCATCACATTCTCCCATCTCCCCCAAGCCCAACCTTCCAGAATGACTACTCTCTACTCTTACGAAGTCAATATTTTAAGATTCCACCTATAAGTGAGATCATGCAGTATCTGCCTGGTTTATTTCACTTTTAACATAACATTCTCCAGGTCATCCAAGCTTTTGCAAATGACAGGATTTCACCCTTTTTAGCACTGAATAGCTTTCTCTTGTGTAGACACATCACATTTTCTTTCTGCATTCATTTACTGATGCAGTTACATTGATTCCAGATCTGAACTGCTCTGAACAGTGCACAGTGAACGTGGCAGTGCAGGTATCTCTTCAACACACTGATTTCATTTCCTTTGGATATATACCCACTACTGAAATTGCTGGATCATCTTGTACATTCTTTTTGAAATTTTTGAGGCCCCTCTACATTGTTTTCCATAATGATTGTACCAATGTACCTTCCCACAGACAGTATAGGAGTGTTACCTTTTCTCCACATCTTTGCCAGTACTTATTACCTTTAATCTTTTTTTTTTTTAGTTTCACTCTTTGATTTTTAGTTTCACTCATTTTTTCAGTTTCACTCTTTTTTAAATTTTATTTTAAAGAGAATAAAAAAATAACAACAAAGATAAGAACAAAAAGAAAACAACACAAAAATAACAAAAATGATACAGGATTTCAAAAAATGATAGGACTTAACAATGGTTTTTTATTTTTATTAGTACATATTTGCAGTGCATTATTGCCTGCAACATGGGAAGCTGGTGCATGTATACACACATCTTAATTCTTGTTACTTCTCTCCCCGCCTCTCCTCCCTTCATCTCTTGGCTCCCCTCCCATTTGCAAAAGATCCATCTCCCTATTATCTGTCTTATATTTTGCACTGTATCATTTTTATCACAGCCATTCTAACAAGTGTGAGACAATTATTTCACTGTAAATTTAGCTTGTATGCCTCTAATGTTTAGTGAATTTTTTTCACTTTTTTATTTACCTGTTGGCCATCTGTATGTCTTCTTGGAGATAACACACGTATGTATTATAACTTAAACACAAAGAAAGACATGGGGAAGATCTTGTCATTTTTAACAGTTACTAGTAAGTTCCATTTACCTTAATATTTGATGAATTCATAATAACTCATTTAATTCCCACAACAATCCCATGAGACAGGTATCTGCTCTATCTTTCCCACCTCACAGCAAAGGAAACAGGCCAGAGAAGTTAATTCATTTGCCAAGACTGCATATATTCCCTACAGTTTTCTAATATCCCTGTCAAAATTCTTTTCTATCTGCATTATATGTGGTTGACTAAAGTGCTCTATCTTTGAATATTGTTTTCTTCAATGGAGCCCTTAGCCTGAAGTGGTTTAGCCAAATCAACACTAGAAATCAATGTTCCACCGAATATCATGAGCAAATCTCCTCCATACTCTCAAACACTAGTAAATAAAGTCCTACTGATTGGAGAGGCCACGAGAAAACCTGCTTATCAAGCTTCTTAATTTCTGCTAAAGAGTTGCTGCAGTTTCTAAAATTCTCTATGATTTTTCCACATGACAAGTAATATTTTAGTAAAGATTTAACAATAAGACATGAAATCATAAACACGGTGATATTTATATTGTATTATCAATGATGATACAACGAAAAAAGATATTGTGTTTTTTTAAAGTAAGCAAAAAAAAAATCTTTCATCTTTGAGACTCATTCAATATGAGAAAGTTTCTACAAGGAAAAGTGAGAAGAATTAAGATGTGCAAAGACACCTAAAAAGATGAAAGGGTGAATGAGACTGTGGAAGAGTTTAATCATTAAACAGGGTAAGTGGGGCAGGGGATATAGCTCAGGGGCACAAGCACCTGCCTGGCAAGCGTAAGGTCCTGAGTTTGATCCCCAGGACCACAAAAAAATAAATAAGTAAATACACAGAGTAAATAAGCAAAGTCTGAACAAAGAGAATCACAAGGTCAGTAGGCAAAATGAGACATGAAGATGAAACGATTCAACCCCTTGTGAAACACAGCAGACATGAAACTGAGCAGCTCAAGGAGAAATGTATTGAAAGGAGTAACAGCAACACGAATTTGAGAAAACTGCAGACTTTTCAAGGGTGCACATTAACGATTCAATAGCATAGAACGTGGAATGTGCTCTGTGCTGAGCTGTTTGGTTTCTCTATTACTCTTCACTACCCTGATTTTTTTGGTAGTTGTTTGTTTTCTTTTTTCAATGACAATGAGTAGACTCAGAGCCCAGGTATGAAATTTTCAAGACAGCGAAATTAAGCATATAAAATTAATAGTCTTTAGTTTTCATCAAAGAAAAATTATGCATCACATCTTATTCAACCATTACCTGTTTTAACTTATTCAATAATATGAGGGTGGGAAATAGATATTAAAGTTTTGTGGACTAAAGAATATCCAGCGTTTTATAGATGAAGAGCCCCATTCTGGCTTTTTCCGTGAGTACCTGGGGAAACATCATTCTGTGTACATTTAATTATCTTCTGGTGTTTTGGGGATTACTTCTGGGGAATGAGCCCTTGTCAGGAGGGAGAAAGGAATCAAGGTGTTTTTTTTTAATCTCATTAAACTTGCACAGCACAGGCTGGCTTCCCCAGAAGCCCTTTCCTCACTTTTATTTGCTGCATTTTTCCAAACAGAAGATGCAAAGCAAAGAAGTCCCAGTGGCCTGTCCATGCTGGCTTCTCAGGCAAAGGCCAGGCTGTTATCATGAGGGTTTATCCCACTTGCTTTGTAGGGCAAGGTTCTGGATTAGAGTCGCTAAGAAACCATGCTCTGAGAAGCCCATGAAGACTGTGGCCTGGAGTAAGCTCTGATATGACAGTATGTGCTTTTACCAGACCCTCTGATAGCAAAGGCTAGAATCAGAAATCATTGTTTATAGAAAATGTAATGTAAAGGAACTTTAAACCTTTCACTGAACTTTTCTTATCTTAAAATGTTACCTTTCTCATTATTATTATTCTATAACATTTTATAGCTGTTTATTGTTTAATCCCTTGAGAGACAATATATATCCTTAATACTGTATTTTTCCCAAGCCCACTGTGTGTAAGTCCTAAGAACAAATTATTAAAGAGTCATGAGAGAAACTACAATTCCAAACAGCCACAACAAAAAATCCACATAGAGAGGCATTTGCATTTGATTTATTTCTAGTGCTTATAAATATTCTGTCTCTTTTAAATCTTTGTTTCTTGTAGATAAGATTTTGGACCTTCAGGAAGAATATACCTTTTTTGCATTCATTTCAACATCTTTTCTGGTTTAGAACTTGTCTCAAGGGAAAACCTTGAAAGAAAATTAAAACTTCTTTTTTAAAGCCCACAGTAATTTATTAATATTTTAAAGCTTTTCAATACAGTAGCATACACAAATTGGATTTGTGCTGTTTGATATAAAACAATTGTTTTATTCCCACTTCAAGTGCTCCACTGTTTTCAAGCTTGTTAATTAAATGTTTTATTTTTTTTAATACTGTACAAGTTTCTCAAAACTTCATCTGCACCTGCTCCATTAATGAAAAGATGTCCTTGGAACAACTCCAGTTTATTAAGTGGAAAGCCATTTATTTCATATAAGAATTCAGTCTTTTACCTGTAAGCTTTAACATGAGTTAGTGTGCATTGTATTCGTTCACCTTTTATCCGCTGTCAATTAAGACAAGCATGTTTAGTGCGTAGATAGAAAAAAGATACGTTGTTTGGATATGTTGTCACTTCCATTGCCTGATGCTCCTGTGCGTGTGCCGAGCTGACATCTCTGTAAAGCTATTTGGCGGTTTTCTCTTTTAGCCTGGCCCTGTTCGTTTTGCCCCACCGTCCTTTCTCCTGATGATACCGTGTAGTATGATCTGATGAGACATAGGGATGGTGTGGAGCATTAAGACTTCTGCTGCTTCTCAGGAATTTCAATAGCAGAGCCAAACTAGCAGACCATTAGACAGAAAAAAAAAAAAAAGGAGAGGCATACAGGACCCTGTAGGAGTATGAAGCGCTTATTAATTATTGCCAAAAACGTTTAAAATTGCCAAGATTAAACACCACTAAAGGTAAACCTTCAGGGAATGAGTTTTGGCCATGGGTCAATTTAAGATTTTCAACTATCACAGTGACAATACCTACCTTCCCCTGTGTAGCAGAGAAAACTCATGCATTCTGCTAAAAGCACTGCTAGGGTTGAGAACTATTAATAATACATTGTTAAAACAGAGTTAGGGCTGAGGGTGCCACCAATGGTAGAGAATTGTTGTGTGGTGTCCACAAGGCCCTGGGTTCAATCACTAGCACCAAAAAGCAATTACATAATTATGTATATTAAAGCTATATTTACGTAAATGTTTATATAGCCTATATGTCTATATACACGGTAGAGAAAACATGAGACATAACAGAGCAAAAGTGTTTTCACAATATAATTTGTAGTATTGAGGTTATTTTTATGTAGTCCTTTTGCTTGAACTTTCTAATTTTTCTACAATAAATGTGTTCTCTTATGAATTAAAAGAATGAATTATTTTGGTTTTTTTAATATTGCTTTAGGACCTGAGAGTGTAGCTCGTACTAGAATGATCGCCAAGTATGATGAGGTCCTAGGTTCACTCTCCAGCACTTTAAAAAAAAGTTGCTTTGGAATAGAATCCAGTCACTGGGCTGGATTATATTGAATTCAAGAAATGAGTCATGGAGGAGAAAAAAGCCTATTAGTCATCAAACTGAATCAATGAAATCAACCAAGAGCATTTGTTTTGGGGAGACATGTACAGCATACAATTTAATAAGCAGCTTTAATTTTTAAAGTATAAAAATATCTGTTTTATATCTTCTTCTCTATTCTTGATGTCATAAGTAATTACATTTTTTTATAACTGGCCTTTTTGGTTTTTCACTATTTTCTAATCAAAATATCTGGACTCCCTAATACATCTTCATTTATTCTACACTCTATATAATCCAAAGAAAATAAGATCTTGCTTAATATTCTATCTCAAAGACAGATACATCTTTTCAATTAATATTGGAACAGACATCTTAAGGGTAAAATATCTGTGTGGGAGCTGCCCAAACTATAAACAGGTGAGACACAACGTAATACTATTGATGCAAGGTGGACAGGTAAGAACATGTAACTGAACATTACAAGAACAGAGAATGAATGTATAACTGAAATTTAATATACTTTGACCAATATATCTTTTTATCTCCATTCCAGTACACTGGAAACAATTATTTCTTTTTGATTTTTGTTGTTGGTGGTGGTGGTTTTATTTGTTTTGAGACAGAGTCTTGCTACATAGCTCGGAGTGGGCTTGAACTCACTATGCAGCCCAGGCTGGCCTCAAATTTATGGAGATCCTCCTGCCTCAGCCTCCCTAGTGCTGGACTTACAGGCATGCACCACCATGTCCAGCTGAAAACAATTATACTGAAAGAAAATACCAGAAAGTCTTGGCCAAAGAAATAACATTTAGAGTCAACCTTTCTTCTACACCAAGGAAATAAAGCACATTCTAAGCAAAGGCACCAGCATGCGCACAGAGCAGCCCAAGCCTCAGCCCTTCTGGACCCGTATTGGCCCCACTCATCTTCTCATCAGTAAACCCAGCCCTCCTCCAGCCCCAGTGATCAGCTGGACATCAGTGACTCCATGACAGCATGATATGGCCAAAGTCACAAGAGACTAACAGAGTTAAGGTTCCAGGTCACTGACTCACTTCATGATGAATCAGGTGTGTGCATATGTGCATGCCTTGGCTCCCCGAGGCAGTGTCTGCAAAAATGTGCTGGTTCTGAGGCCATCTGTCCTGCCTTTCCACACATACGCAGAACAAATGACAACCTTCCCTATCTTACTCTGATATTACATCAACATCATCACTGAGTTGAAAAGTGGTTACACTCCTTCATTTGCACTCTCTTGGGACTTTGTATTTCTGGAATGCTGGTCTACCTTCAAACTGTGCACTCCTCAGCTTCTTTGACAGCCTTTCCAGTTCTAGTCTTGCCTCATACTGCCATGCTTTCTCCACTCAGCAGCCAAAGTCATTTCTGGGCCATCAGCATTATCCGTAGTTCTAAAGGTTACCTGGCACTGATCAGGCACTTGGTAAGTTTTGTGAGTGTTAAATGAATAAACAGAAAAACCTACAACTGAGTGAATGTGACTTTACAATACATACATAATTTTGATCAATATAAACAGCACTGCTAGTACAGATGCAAAAATACTGCAGTATATATATTATCCCATGTATCTACATTATTACGTATGAAACATTAAACAGTGTTCAACTTATCAAAAATATTATGGCATATGACATGTGAACATACTAAATATAAGTACTAATATGTCAGCTGCTTAACTATAGATAACAAAGAAAGCTACAAGTTTATTTTCAGCTCAGAGAGAGATGGTTATTACTGCTCTTGCAACATACAGACAGCAGACATACAGCCGTCTGATCATATTACTAAACAGGAGCTTAGTAATATTACTAAACAGCAAGCTCTGTTTTATTTTGTTCTCTTCAATTTCTTGCCCTATTTTCAAAGGATAAAAGGAAGTCTGAACCCATAAGGCCAAAGGAAATGGGGAAAAAAATCACACATGTTTATATATCGTGTGGTATTATCTACCAATCAGAGGAGTTGCAGATCATTAGAAATTGTGGACTTACAGCACCCACATTTCTTTAACAAGAGCCACTTCCCTCTGTACTGGCGGATTTCCACTGGTTCGCCTGAACTCTGTTTGCTTGCATTGGGTCTGACAGGCAAAGAACATGACCAGCTGGTTTCCAGAGTGATACACTTGCTGGTCTGAAGAAGGCCTGTGAGATGTGGTACACAACAGCTGCCTCTATCCCCCCGACCAGCCAGAAATAAGCTGAGTAGAACAAAACCTTGAATTAAAAAAAACTGAACTTTTCATGCAAGGACAAAAGGTAGCTATTAGGCATACCAGGAAGGTTCTTTTATAGCTGGTAATTACATATAAATTGGGAACATATAATAAGAAAAATCATTTTCCTCTTCATTTACTTAAAATGTGATTTCTGAAATCATTATATAATTACTGGTAGTTTTCAGTAAGATTATTAGGAATAAATGGGCTTCTGTTTCTGAAATTATCATGATGATAAATATACTGAAACTTCCTTATTAGAACTGGTTGTCGTGTATGTGGAGAGGAAAAATGGTCTCTCCCCCCGTCCCTTACTCTCTCTCTCAAACATCAATCTGAACTTTTTGTGATAAAGCAGAGTGATCTTTTTCACCTCTAAAAATGTAATCCCTTCTTTCTCATTTATTCTGACAAGCCCTCTACTTTGTTTAAATTCATTCTTCAAACTCGTTCTCTATTATTACTGATCTGCAATGAAAACTGCCAGAACTTGATATCCTACAATTTTCTGCTCCCAGAAAACATGCCAGTGCAGAAAAAAATAAAAGAAAACAGACTTTTTCCTTCACATGCCAACATAAAAGCTTATGCAGATTCACTGTACTAATTGGCTTCTTGTCACTATAATAAAAAAAACTGATAGATAGAGAAGATTTATTTTGGCTAAAGGCTGTGAAGTTTTCAATCCAAGATCAGGGGCCCCATTACCCTGGGGCTCTGTAAAAGCAGCGCACCAGGGACAGAGCACGGGACACCTGTTGCATTGCTCACATTACATGAACCAGGAAGCAAGAAAGACAGGCCAGGCCGTACCTCCCCCTTGGGGGTCATGCCGCTGATAAACCTCCACCAAGCCTCAGTGGCTCCCAAAAGTGCCATCCAGAGGGCCAAGTCTTTATTACGTGGACCTTTGAGTTCATTCATTCAAACCGTAATAGTCATCTTCAATAAATCCGAAGCAGGAGTACAAAGTATAAAGCAGGAAGATGGTTCTCCTTATCCACCCAAGGGAACCCAGCCCCTTCCCATCCCTGGCTCTGGGTTCTGTTTACTCATTCCAGTCAACCATACTTTGGGGTATCAGCTAATAGTAAGACTAAAGAAACTGCATTAGTATATTTCCTGATATATTGGTCTTTGCTCCTCCCATCCTCTCTCAGATGATATCATACCTGGTTGCAATACACAAGTCTTCAAAAGGCCCTAAACTAAGAATACAAGTGTTGGGGGTGTCAGGCATCCCTGGAGAAGAGAGAAGTATTTTTGCAGGCTAATCTTTCAATTCTTCTCGAAGCATACCACACAGACATCAAAAGTATGCCAAGGCAAAAACTGGCACTGTCTATAATTGTCATTACCACAACAGTTTAAAGCCGAAAAAGAGGAAAACCTCCCTTTAAAAACCTTACAACAGGCATTTCTCAAAGCAGTGTCATGTCCAAGTCCCAGCTGCGCCAAGAATTTAGCCTGAACCCCTTCCAGGGGGAAGCAGAACAGAAGTGGGGAATGTAGCTAGCTACAGAGATCTGAGCTTTAAAGGAACTGTGAAGAAATCATAAGTACAAAAGGAAAGCCGGAATTAGAAAACCACTGTCTCGTATCCCTAATGAAAACCAAAACAACTGATTGAAGAGATGATTATGCTTGAATACAATAATTAATCATGTTCAAAAGTAGGACACATGCATGTTACATGCCTCCTGAGGTGATATGAAGTTTGAAGCCCAACCTATGAAATATTCTTGCCCTGTCCCAAAATAAAAATAAAACTTAATCTAATCAATGCTCTAGTTGTAACTACCACTTTACAGGTAATAAGAGGGGACAGCAGAATATGTTAATGCCATGGAAATCAGGCAGGTTCAGGGTGTGGCACATTCTAAAGGGTAAGTGACTAGGCTTCTCCAACAAATGAAAGTAAAATGGATGAAAAATATCTATAAATAAAAAAGACTTATAAATGAAAAGAAAACTTTAGAAACATGGACAAATGTTATGATTGGACCTTGTTTAAAACTCAAACAATCTGAGTTTGGTAGCACATACCTGCAAACTAGCAATCGGAGAGCCTACGGCAACATCCAAAGTATGAGACCCAGTACTGAGGCCCAGTGTTGGGCAATCTAACAACTTATCGGGACACTGTATCAAATCTTAAAATTTAAAAAGGGCTTGGTACATACCACAGTGCTACTTTGGGTTCAAATCCCAGAACTGCAAAAAAGTAGCAAATTAAAAAATTAAACCCAGGGCTGGGCATATAGCTCAGTGGCACAAGCCCCTGCCTAGCAAGTGCAAGGTCCTGAGTTTGATCCCTGGTATCAAAAATTAAAAAACTAAACTCCAAAAAATTCAACAGTAAAAAGACATTTTTAACTGGAGAAATTCCAATAAAACACACTGGGTAGTAAATGATGTTAAAAAATAAAAATGTCTATTTTGCCAGGTATAAAATATTAATAAGTGAGCCAATACAAGGCTACAAAGTACTCCAAAATACTTAAGCAAAGCCAAATGAACAGGATTGACAAAGCATCAGGAGGTTCATTTTACCATATTTCTTGACTTTGAGGAGATCTGAAAAAGTCATATTAAAATGGTTTTTGCTTGCTGGTTCTCTTTTTTTGATTTGGTTTAGGAGGTTTTAGTTTGTAGTTTGTTATTTTATAAATAAATTAGAAAATAACTT
The DNA here is from genome assembly GCA_004027595.1 of Dinomys branickii. NCBI lineage: Eukaryota > Metazoa > Chordata > Mammalia > Rodentia > Dinomyidae > Dinomys > Dinomys branickii. The sequence continues at coordinate 31,141 of PVLD010017402.1, read as the reverse complement.
TGATAACTTTAGTAGATTGTCCCATCCCCCCTATAGATTTTAATAAAGACCTGATTTAATAAAGATGCAGCTAATTAAAAAAGACAGTTCTCTGCAAAAGCCAAAGGGAAGGCATTATCAGCAGCACAGTGAGGTAGCACCAAGCAAACCAGGGAGGGTTGTGTGAAAGCTTGGGACCTTCCACAACTGGCTTAACAAAGACAGTGTTCCGAAGTTCCTCACCCCGAGCCCAGACCTGCTGGCTGGTTTCCCACTCCTTGCTGCCAGCTGGCTCCATGGTTCTATGAGCCTGTGCTTCCACCCCCATCCCGGCTCCCAGGAGCAGAGAGCAGGAAAAAATTGACAGCTCTACTTGCAGATGGAGCCCACTATCTCTGAGCCAGCTTCCCTCCTCCTCCTAGGGCTCCACAGCGAGATCCTCAGAGAATTGATGGATCATGACTCCCAGCCTATCAGCCTGGGAACACTCACCAGTACGGCACCAGGGACCTGGGGCCCAGTCATTCCCTCCCAACAGGAAAGGATCCCGCTCTCTGGGCAGACTTACCAAGTTATTCCACACTGGGGAAGAAAACTGGGGAAATTTGACTGGATGGTATTACAATTGTTGATTGTGTTTGATGGAATATTATGGTGCTATGGTTATAGAAGACACTGTCCTTGGTGCACACAAAAATGTTAAGGGATAATGTGTCATGGTAACTATAATATACTCCAGAATACTTTAGCCAAGGGAAGTAGAAAAATGTTAACAATTACTAAACGAAAGTGACAGAACAAGACTTGTTCAAGTAAAAACAACAAAAAAGAGCCACATAGCACATGTGAGGACAGACTGAAGCTTAGCACAGCTACTTCTATATTTTGCATATTATTTTCCAGTCTTCATTTATGCAAATGCACGTCTTTAAGTGACTGTAATCATAATAGACAACCATCTCATTTGGCTTTTCTCCTCTCATTCATACTTTTAGTTTTCCATCCTTTCATCTTACTGATTATTTTAACACTGCTTCACAGAGCACCATGAGACTGACACTCCCTAAGTAACTCTAACCTAATTTTGAATATGTATATTGCTTCTTTAGCTATTAGGGTTTTTTTCCTTTTTCTCACAAGCTTTGTGATTTGATGCCATGTGCATTTCAGTTTTATACTTTTGTTTCCCTAGAATGAATCCTTAGAATATAAAAATTATGTGTATGTGTATCCCTTCCTAGCAAAATTTTTCTACATCATTTGATAAATATTTCAGTGAAAGCAGCAAAATGCACTTACATCAATTTTGGAACATTATTAGCATTTTTCTTGATTTTTTTTTTATCAAAAAAATGTTTTGAGACAGGGATCTCACTGTGTTATCCAGGCTGGCCTTGAACCCATGAACTCAAGGGAACCATCTGCCTCAGCCTTTCAAATAACTAGGGCTATAAATATATCACTTCACTCAGCTCTAATTTTTATAGGTAGACTGTTTCAATGTACATATCTTTGATTTCTATGAAAACTTGTTTGCACATCGTTGTTTACCAACAACTTGGTTCAGTTGAAACATTTACTGCTTATCTACTAGAATCATGAGGTTTTCTCAGAAATTTTAATGAGCTACTTATATTTTGCTATCCCTATCTGCTACCAATATTTTCCTTAGATTATAATTGTTATCTTTGTTTCAGTTTGGTTTTATTTTTATGGAGGGGGTAACATAAGCTTCTGATATATATTCAAATGTATTAGGTTTTTTTCTACTTTTGTGGTTGTATTTCTCAACAAAATAGAACACCTCTAAGAACATCTTGACCGGAAGTACATTTGCCAACAGTAACAACACAGTGCTATGCTACTGAAAACATAACTGTCCAAGACTCCTTACTCTTTTTCTCACACATTCTTCCATTCAGTCACAAAATTCTATCAAGGATACTTCCTAAATATTTAGCTCTATCCTCTCCACTACATCCACATTACCACTCGCCCTCATCGTCTGTCAGCTGAATTACAGAACGCAACTGCCTCCTAAGTAATCTCCCTGCCTCTTGTGACTAAGCCTCACAAGACCTCTTTAAATGTAATGCCATTGTTGTATCCATCTCACTGTGGGTAAACGAAGGATACACAGGTTAAGTAATTTCATCCAGTCCTCAGAGCTTGGAAGGTGCAGAGTCAGGACGGAAACTTGACTCCACCTATACCCAAACCTCACAGAAGCTTTAGTCATTGTACTACGCTTTCTCACAATTGGCCCCTCGTGTATCAGCAATACTGCCTGGAAACAGCACTGCACTGCCTGGAATGCCTAGTACACACCCGTGCTTACTCTGCTCATACTAGCGTGTCTCTTGGAAATGTCATTCCATGTGCTGTTACCCTTGACCTGTATGTGCATCTACCTTTTAGGACTCATAACAGGTTTCGGGTCCTCTGGGAAGGCTTTTCCTATATAACTCCTTCCCTGCCTTTATCCTCTTCTCTCTCTGAGAGAAGTGCTTATCTCTGTCTCTATACCCACTGTACCCACCTGTGTTTGTGTCGTCCATTAAACCAGAATGACTTGAGACAGTCTTAATCATTCTTCTGTGCCTAAGTGGTACCAGACTCTACTTCACCAATGTTCAGAAGAATGAAAAAATTAAAGAGTATCAATTAATTCTCAAATACATGTTGAAATACTTGTTGTATCTAACGTATTTTTCAAAATGAATGACATAGTCCCTGCTTAATACATGCACTTGACAAAATAAGCCACTGAGTATCAAAGACCACCTGCCATGGCAGTTCATAGAAGCAAACAACCACATGAGTCTGGGACAGTTGGGGCAGCCTGCAAAGAAGGGGAGAGATTTTTAAAGGGTGTTAAAAATTAATAAGGTTGAGAAAGCAAAGCCACATATCAATCATCTATGTCTAAAGTTTGAGCAAATGTTTCAATGGGGACCACAATTAGCTATAAATGGCAAAGCTAAAAACTTAGTCTTCTCCCTCTTGAACCTGAAACTCTGTCCGATCAATTGTTCTCTAATCCAAGAGCAAATTGTCAGATTCAGGTTTTATCCCAGAACATCTACCCATTTGGTGATGAGCTTCTCACCCTAATTCTCAGACCATCTCCTAGGATAGAAAATTACAAAAATACTTCTATATAAATTTAAGACTTTGAGATTGTTAGATCATGAGAGACACTAATAATGATAAAAATGTCAGAAACATGTGCAGTCCCATGTAATGTATTCAACAACTGTCCTAAGGTCAGAGAGGTCTTCCTGAAAAATAGATGTCATTCTGTTTACATCAAACACAGAAAACTCATTTACAAGTGAATGTCATTTTCATCTTTGTTCCATGGCCAAGTACATCTCATTTGCATTCGTTTGTTTCCCTACTGGAGTGCTCATCGCTATTCTACAGCTGGTGTGGGTTGTTCTCAGTACCTGCTACTTACCATAGACCCAGAATCCAGCCATCCAGTTGCAGGTTTGAATCATAATCCAAAAGATGGTTTTATATAAGGTGTTTTTAGATGGTGTGCATCATAGACAAATTATAATGTCATGATAGTGTTCATAAGGGAGAACTTTAAAAATTGCAAGACATATGCATGCAAGTACATTCTTTCTCAGTATCAGTCTAACATTAAAATTTCCATGTTGCTTGGCCTGGGTAACAATTCATAACTCTATAGCTAAGGCTCTCCAAGTTCTTTTGCCAATTCTCAAGAGACAAACGAGCAGGGTGGAGGCCCTATTGTTGTGTGACTCTGTATAAAACATGGTCAAGAAGTACAGGTGACTGAGTCTTCCAAGCATGGAGAGGCCCAAATGGAGCAGTCAGCCAATCATCTGCCTGCTAGCAGCTGGTCTACTTCTGACACTGTCTGGCCCGCTCTATGGCATTAGCAGCTCCCTCCCCAGTGCAATCAAAGCAATAACATCTTCTAAAACATGCCCACCTCCCCCCATAAACAAAATCACTTCATACAAATCACTCTCACTGAAGCACTGAAAATAACCCAACTATCCATCAACAGAAATGACTTAAATAATCTGTCTACATCTACCACACAGAATATTATGCAATAGTAAATGAAAAAAATGAGGAAGCTCTCTTTGAGCTTTCATGGAAAGACCTCCAAGATACATTATTTAAAATAAAAAAGAAGCCAGGTGTGGTGGTACATGCCTATAATCCCAGTACTTGAGAGGCTAAGGCACGTTTGCCATGAGTTCAAGGCCAGCCTGGAATACATTGTGAGACCCTGGCTCAGAATCAATACATACATACATACAAACAGAACAATAATTTTTAAGATCTTAAAGATCTAAAAACTTGATCTTTAAGATAAGGAGAAAGACTGTATCTGTTCTTGGTTGTTTAAACTTTAAAAAGAAAAATTAGAAGTATACCAGAAGTGAAAATCAGTTGTTAACAAAATACAGATCCAGATATTTTATTGTTTCTAATATTCATAAGTGGTTGGGAAGTCCTAGTGGAGCTCTTGCCAGCATGTGCTCAGCACAGCATAAAAAAAAGAAAAATGCATATAATTTGGGAGGTTCACATTGAGGAGAACACAAAATGAAGCACAGACCTTACCACACTCCCACATGTTGAACCACCAGTGCCTGAGAGCCACCCAGCAGAGACACATGAACCATGACCCCATTGTGAACATGTTATAAAGAGTCTCCTGCCAGTGAGCTCCACAATACATTACTTGTGGTGGGACTCTATTCATTGACAGGAGAATTCAGATGATGAGGTGGCATTAAGATTTTCAATATGTACTTAAAATTTTGACCTTTGAACACGTAATATATTCCTATTCAAAATGAAAAATTAGCTATTAAAATAAAGCCTACATCTAGACTTCAGTTGTTCCAGGTCTTACTCCTTTGTTCCACCAGTATCACAGGGATTCTGCCTCAGCCTATCTCTTTCCAAGGGAACAATGTACCTGATACTCTCTTTTGAGTTTATCCCCAGATTTCTCTCTCCACCAGCACCCTCCGTGCTGTCATCAACAGGGTAGCATCAAACCAACCAGCTCCGCCTCTATGCCAGCCTGTCTGTAACTCCCCATAACCCACTCTGCTGCATGTGAAAAGAGTTTACAAATTAAGTTAACTACACCCTAAGGGAATTCCAATCCCACGGGATGCTAGGAGACTGGGAAACTTTTTAGTTCTTAATTTGGGAATTGAGTGATTGGTAGTGCACAGTGGTCCTGAAATTCTCAACAGAATCAAACTATCATTTCTTCCAAGGTCCTCAGGATCACTGAGAGGCCATTCTAAACTCAGTCCTACACTCACACCTTTATGTTTAATAAAACAAAACCAGGCTAGAGGGATTGAACTCAACCTTATTCTGGATATATCAGAAACAAACAATTTCAAGTACATACCAAGCCAAAGATGGTCTCTAACTTTGGTTGCAGCTGAAAAATCCTGGAAAATCCCTGATCTTTCAGTTTATCTTATCATCTTCCTGTGAAAAACACAATCCAGTTAGAAAGGATCTGAACAATTTCTGCACACCTCCCACGTTAGATGGTAGTGTCCTAAAGAGGACATAAAGTATGTGAAGAGGGATGCTGTGGAGTTGACAGAAACAAGAATAAATCTGGGGAATATTTCTAGCTGGCTGTGAAACAGAATTCTTATTTACCTCATCTGCAAAATAGATTGCTATAAAGATTACATGAAATTATGAGCATTTCATGAAATGACTTCTGTTAAGAAAGCTTCAAAACATGTTCATTTTGCTCATTTTATGAGAATACTGGACAATAAAACATGAAATCCCAAACTACCAATTCAAGAAAAAATACACAGACTGACTTTAGAACAAATGTATGACATAGTTTACGAAAAGTAGCTACAGATTACAAAGCTAGTACTCTGAGGTCAGATTTCAGCACATTCCCTTTAAATAATTTAGAAAGCCTACCCATAAGCTCCCCAACGTATGTTCTATGTCTTCTTGATTGCTAAGGCATTTCTTTTTCCTGGTTTCTGAAAATCCACAAGCTTATAAAATGCGACATCCTACACTGACTCATTTCTCATCGGACTGACTTTGAGCATACCTGAAAGCATTTTGTTGCTCACAGATGCATTCTGCTATGGTTCAATGCCCTCGAGTGAGCTTGAATGTGACCCGGCCATATCTCCACTTTCCTTAAGGTGATAACTTAGGAATCAACTGATCAGTGTCAACTATAGAATCTTATATTTTTGCTTTTTATTTTTTAGTAATTTAGAAAATATTAAAAAGAGTCTTTGATGTTCACTGTGTTTTATGTAGAGCCGTCTGCTGTGGCATTTCTCTCTCATTATATCTCCTGTCGTATAAGACATTTCCATCCAAGGCTTTCTGTTCACATTGCTGGATTTGAGCATCTCCCAGTCAAATACAACTTGCCACTGAGCACAGGATTTTAAATCATTCTCTGTTTAAAGCAACTTTCAGGAACATTGCTGCACTGCCAACATTTAGAACAGGAATTGTGTTATTTGCAGCCATTTCCTATAGTACTGAATTATGCAAAAGTATGATGGCATGTAATATACCAGATGGCTGGTATATTTTAATGGTTCCTAAGTCTACATGAAAACATTTCTCTTGCTCTAAAATCACCGATTATATCTTTTATATATTACTTTGATATTCTCTAGTGTACTTGTTCTTTGGGGTTTTGTCTGTTGTTTACATGAAAAGTTAAATTTTAAATAATCACATTGTACTTGAAATAAAAGCGCTATTTTCAAAGGGGTTAAACGTGTGCATATATCTTGGACCGTTCTGAAGGACCTTCGGACGGGTTTCCAAACCAAAGCCTTTAACAAGTTGTCTGTCCTAGGACGTTTTCACCTAATTTGAATTAAAACTATGGTAGCAGGTGACAGAAGCTCCTCTTTCATCCCCTGTAGAAAGGTCACCAGCGCAGCGCAAGCGCCACGCTCCTTCTGGAACTGAAATCGTCGGCCCCGCCGTCTGTCGAGTCCTCCGCTTCACAACTCACACCTGGGTGGCCAAGGGTCACGTCTGACGTCCCCGAGGCGCCAGCACCTCTGCCCTCTTCTCTTTGAGGAGGCGGCAGATGGCGAGGGCTCGCGCCTCCCCCTTGGCACCGAGCGTTTCCCCGCGTCTCTGCGCTCCACAACTTCCGACTGTCTTCCTGAACGCCGCGAGACCCCACGCCTTTGCCCCTACCCAGAATCAGAAAATTGGTTCTCGGGGACAGTGAAACCGAGTCTCCGGAGCGTTGCGCTCACGGAAAGAAGCTGTGACGCTCACCCCAGAGGGCGCCCCAGCACCCACGGCGACGGGGGCCCTGGGCGCTCCGAGCTCGTAGCGCTCGCCCGAAGCTTCGCGCGCCGCCACTCGCCACCAATAGCAGCCCAGGCTCCCAGGTCTGAGCCAATGGGCGCATACGGCGTGTTGAGACTTAGACAATCACAGGCCGCGCGACTCCGGACCCAACCTGCCTGCGCCGCCACTTAGTTTCTCCGGATCCTGAAACCTGAGGTTCCATCTACTCACCTTCCTCCCTCAGTCTAAATACTTTCCCCAGTAGGAAGGCCTTGCAGGGTTGCTCTTCTTGCGGGGTTCTTGCGTTCTGCTCCGTTCAAGAAGGGAGCTGCAAATGTTTTGACCTGCACTGCAAGCTTGTCAAGCCTCACTACCCAGCCAAGCATTCCAAAAATTATTGAAGGAAGGGGGAACCTTCTTCCCACTCAAGTAACCATTATAAACCATTTGTACCGGTATCTGAGCTTAAAATGAAAGAGAAGCTGGTAAGCGAGCCTGAAGAAGGTTCTGCTTATCACGTTTGGAGGCCTTTGTTTACTGACGTGGTTTTGTAGTCGGAGTTGGTCAAGGGCTGGAAGTGAACCAAAAGGAGAGCAAATGCCCCGCAGAAAGATGTTAAGGCTCATGAAGAGCTTCAGTCATCACCTCCTTAAGCCGATGTTGCTACAAAAGCAGAAAAGTTACTTTATATAATTTGAGTTTACTATTCAGGCATGATTTTAAGCAGCTTACTTGCATCAACTTACTTAATTTTCACCCTACCCTTTGCTTGTTTTATTCTGTTTAACAAATGATGAAATTGAAGCAATAGAGAGATGGGCCTAAAAAATGCCAAGCTAGTTAAGTGCCAGAGGCAAGAGTTAAACCCATATGAGTATGATATATTTAAGCTACCAAAACACTGTGATGCCCAAATTAAGTAGGTCCACACAATCTAGAATATTTCACTTCCAGAAGACATGAATTGACTTCTTATCTTTTTTTTTAATGTTTTGGTATAAAATATTCGGTTAAAATCTCAAAAACTTCCAGTGGCTTCCGCTGAACTGTCCTCAAAGTTAGCTACGATCAGCAGGATAAGAACAACTGAGGGAAAGGAAGTGGAGAGAAAGGGACAGGAGACTCAAAGAAACAACCTGAGAAACAACTGAGCCAGTTAAAACAATTAACATTATTGCTGGGCTGGGGATATAGCTCAGTGGAATAAGCGCTTGCCTAGCAAGCGCAGGGTCCTGAGTTCGATCCCCAGTACCACAAAAAAAACAAAAAACAAAAAAAAAACATTATTGCTGTTAATTGTACACCACTGATTTGACATTGTCATAGCATTAACCACGCATGACAGTATGCACTTACATGAACAAATATAAGAGCTGTCTGAAGCAAAGTGTGGAGAATTACAATCGACCTGTAATTAAAACTTGAAAATCTAGGTTCAAGTGAGGTGTGGTAGCACACACCTGTAATCCCAATACTGAGGCTGAGGCAGAAGGGTCAACACAAGTTTGAGGCCAGCCTGGACTACATACTGGGTTCAAGCCCACCCTGAACTATACAGTGAGACCCTGTCTCAAAAAAACAAAAATAGATAAAGAAATAAATCTTTGCTCAACTTTCATCATTTATATTGGAATCTATTCTACTAGTAGATACCAAGTTACAAAGGGAGAAACAGAAGGCTGGAGTTTTTGTTAGCTTTATTAAATTTTTATCAATTCTCAATGTGTTTCTTCCACCAAGCTATTTTTAATGTACTTTGTATGGGGTACTTTCATGCAAAACAAGAGTTACTGGAGTTAGTACTGAGCTAGGAAGTGGGGTGGGGGCAATACTTTATAACTGACAGGACTTTTGCCAAATTTCAAATCTGGGAAGTCCTTCTCACTTTCTCTGAGAACTTAGATGGTCTGATTTCAGAAACAATTTTCCAGTATCCCACCACAGGCATGGATTTGATGGCAAGTAATAATTGTTTGAAAGAATAGGGCCATGATACTAAGCAGATGATGAGCTCTGAATTCTTGAAGCCCAGATTTAGGAAGCACATGCCTGAGTTCATTTCCAGTCCCTGGTAGGGAGAGCATCCCTGAACCATAGTCTTCTGTTTCCCAGAGGAAAGAACTACAAATAGCATAAGAATCTGGCAGAGAATAAGAGCTCAGTAAATGGTAGTATCTTTATCAGTATATTTACATGTGATGTAACCCACACAGTCCCCCATTTAGACTTCCTTTTACAAAGCACAGTAGTTATGGTCCACTGACACTATGAACCTATAAATCCTAACACAAGTCTTCATCATAGAAGAAATTATTTTTCAAACACCCACCAATAGAAATCAGATGCCTTTCCCCCACCCAGGGCTCCCGCTGTGAAGTACCAGATAAAGGGCTTGCCCACCACTGCGTGACTGAAGCAGGTCCCCAGTGGGCAGACAGCAGGGGAGATTCTCAAAGCATTCAGGGCTGACAAAATAGAGGGTTTACCTAATGAGTTCATCAGGACCATATCCAGACATGTGGGTGAGCTCCTGAGTCTCTGAGCCAGCCTCTAAGAAAACTGCTGCCCCCCTGGGCTCTTGGGTTACCTGCCCTGAGCTTAGGGCCTGACCAATCCTCCATTTCTAGCAAAATCCTCTCAGGAGTGGGGAGGAGAGAAAGAGTCTTTCAATTTTAGCACACAGTTATAACTTCCCATTAACTAGCATTAATTTTTTAAAAACAGCAAATAGTCATTTCTTCTAACTTTGTTGTTCTAATTACGGGCCTCCCAGTGACCTTGAAGAATTCTTTTCTCCTCTGTTAAATGGAGCCCATAGTGAGAGTGCAAGCTTGTTAGCAGTAGTACACAGGGAGGAGGGATTAGGTAAAGCAAGTAGATCAGAACCTCTACAAAATAGATCCTTTAGTACTTGTTGAATGAATACTAAACTGTATGGATCATAAGCACTGAACAAAGTTTTCTTTTTTTTGCCTCCCAAGGAAAGTTCTATCAAAATGAAACACAACAATAAACAGTGATAAGAAATAGTGATTCTACAGATGCACAATTCTTTCTGACCAGGGATTATGGTGCAAAAGTTTTTTTTTTTCCCCTTGAAGGTCATTACCTTCTTTCAGTAAGGCCGAAAACACTAGGATTAACAATGTTTCCAGGAACCAATTACTTTACTTGCTGGGAATCTGTGAAATGTGTCTTTAAAATGGGGCAGTGGTGCCGGAGAGGTAGCGCCGTGGTACAAGTTCCTGCCCGGAAAGCACAAGGACCTGAGTTCAATTTCTGGTACCAAAAAAAAAATTTTTTTAATGCTGCATTTCCCTCTCATAACAGTGATTAACATTTATTCTATGAATAATCAAAGTGTTCGAGTGACCTACGCTTTGTTTTTTTTTCTACGCTTTGTTTTATTGTGAAGTTCCTTCAAACTTGTTTTAAAAATTCGTTTTCCAGTTGAGCTACTTCTTGAAAGGATCTGAAATCGCTAAGTCCACAAACTCTAGTATACATTTTTATTTTTCTTAAAGATTGCACAAACTGGAACCAAGACCAAAATACTGCACCCACTGTACATTATTCATTATAAAACAAATACACATTTGTACGCTACCAAATAGGATATTTTCTTTAAAATTATATATTGCGTGCTCTTAGATTCATGCTTCAGATAGTTTACATTTATCATTATTCTTTCATAAATAATTGCAACTTGACCAATTTGTACACCTGCTACCACTGTGCGTTCAGTGTGGCAGTGAGCAGTCTTTGACGTGAGAACGGGTGAAATGGAAACACGTGTATGGGTGTCACACTACCGAATTGTGATTAGTGTTTTGCCTATACAGTGAAATGCTAATGTAAAATTCACACAAAACCTCATTTCAAAAGGCACAATTTCCTGCACAGAAAAGTACAATTTAAAAATAGATGGCAGTTAAAGTGGGGGCCGTCGAGGGCAGTGTGATGTTGGTATTAACGTGATTCGAAACCCCTACGCAAGGCTGCTCCCTCGGCGGTTTGGCGAGGTGGGGGAGCCATCCTGGGAATCCTGAGGGCCGGAGACCCACCACCCGCGCCGCCCTGGTGGCTTAATTTCTTTGAGCTATTTCTGAGCCCCTGCTGAATTTCGCTCCGGTTTTCCTCACCAGGTCCTTCTTTTAACCAGCATTTCCTCTTCTCGCAGAATAGAGCGCTCGCACACTCTCCTTCCCACTCTCCGTCCGCGCCCGGCCCCTTCCCTTCCGGGCGAGACCTGTTACAAGTCGCGATCGCCGCTGCCCCCAGCCTCTGCGTCGCTCTGGTCGTCGGTGAAGCAGACGTCCACGTCGCTGTCGTCGCTCTTGGGATCCCTAGGCTCCAGGGCATAGCCCGGCTCGGTGCCCGGGCCGTCGTCCGCCTTGGCCAGCAGGCTCTGGCCGGGGTGGCGGGACTTGACGTGGCGCTCCAGGTCCCTGCGGCGCACGAGCACCTTGCCGCAGAACTCGCAGCGGTAGGGCGTGTTGCCCTCGGCGTGCAGTCGGATGTGCTTGTTGAGATTGCTGGGGTCGCCAAAGGGCCTCAGGCACACTTTGCACTTGAGTGGCTTGTAGCCCGTGTGCGTCCGCATGTGTATCTTGAGCCCGTACTTGCGCGAGTACAGCTTGCCGCAGTAGAGGCACAGGTGGCCGGTCTTGGGCTTGCTCGCGCCGCCCCCCGCGCCGCCGCCGCCCCCAGCGCCCCCAGCCGTCACCACGGCGGGCGGCAGCGCCCCAGAGCCCAGGCGGCCGCGGCCCTTCCCGGCCAGGGCCATCTCGGACAACTGCTGCGTGTGCATGGCGATCTCTCGGTCAATGCCGGCCAGGGACCCCAGCTCCGCGGGGCTCAGAGCGGCCGCGGCGGCAGCCGCTGCGGCCCCGCTCAAGTAGGAGATGGACTCGGGGTACTTGAGCAGCCCCCCGAAGTGCAGCTTGAGCGGGTAATAGGCGGCCGCAGCGGGCGAGCCGTACAGCAGCTCTCCGTTGTAGACCGTGAAGGCGGGCATGACGGCGGGCAGGTGGCTGCACTCGGCGCCTGGGTAGCCCTTGAGGCCGCCCGCGTCGAGCGGCGGGAGGGCGCAGCGCTCCAGGGGCAGCGCGGGCGCGGCGGGCAGCGGGGCGTAGCGCGCTCCGGGAAACGCCGCGGCCGCGGGCTGGGGGCGTTCCACGTGTTTGAAGGCGGACGCCTCCTCCGGGGGGCCCGGGAGCAGAGGGAAGCCGCGCAGCGCCCCGGAGCAGGGCAGGCCCGGCGGCGGCGCGTCCGCCGCGAGCAGGCACTTGGGGTGGTGATGGTGGTGCGCGTGGTGGTGATGGTGGTGGCCCACGCCGCCGGCCACCGCGTTCTCCCCGCTCCCGGGGCGCCCGCCCCCCCGGCCGCCTCCCAGAAGCCGGCCCAGCGCCTGGCTGGCTGCCTGCTTGCTGCCGCCCTCCTCCCGGTAGGGGTCGCCGTGCGCGGCCGCCGCCGCCCGGGCCAAGCCCGCGGGCCTGAAAGCCGAGCGCACCCCGGGGTAGAAGGCCAGGCTGCCGCTCCCCGCTGGGGCGCCGCCAACGATGCCGAGGACATGGCTGTGCGTTCGCGCGGCCCCGCTCACGTCCGGGGCTCGGTCTGGCTGCTCCTTGCCCTTCCTAGGCAGCCCCCACTTGCCCGGGGGCGGCGAGGGGGCCGAGGACGCAGAGGAGGCCTCGCGCTTGATGCTCTCCCGGGCACCGCAGGCTTGGGGAGGCTGCGGAGCCTGTGTCTGCGGCCGCAGAGTGCCTGTCTGGGTGGGTGCGGCGAAGTCCGGCGCCGCGGGCTTCGAGGAGAGGCCGAAACCATCCGCGGCCGCCTGGGCGGCGCCTTGGCGAGCCGCGTGCTCCTGGTGCAGGAAGGCGCGGCCCCCGCCGCCGCTAAGGACGCAGTGGAAACGCAGGTGTGCCTTAAGGCTGTTGGGGTATCTAAACGTCCTCCAGCAGTACCAGCAAATGTAGCGCTCCTCCCCTAGGCAAGAAAAGAGCGGGAAAGCGACCCCGTGAGAGGCTGACTGGCGAGAGAGAAAGTGCCAGAGCACCCAAAGAAAAACTCAGGTTTTGACCAGCGGTATGAGAGTCTCAAGAGTAGAAATTCTTGGGGCCGGACGAATAAGTGAGCTTCTAACTCCGCTGTATCAAGAACCTCAAAAAGTCCCAAATGACCAGCCCTTGTAACTTGCTCAGTTCTCTAAGAATTCTAAGAGGCTAAGAGCTGTGACCTGGGCCTTTCCAACGAACATTTCCTCCAGGCTGTCTGAGCAAATCTTCATTGGAAGGGCAGCGCTCGCTCCGGCAAACTAGCCCAGCAAGAGCAGAGAGCAGCTGTTCCTTTAAATCAAGTGTGGAGGCTGCTCTGTGCCTGGGCCCATCTGTTGGCGTTTGCAGAATAGGTGGCGTATGTCAAGGAGTTTGGATAAACTGAACAAAGGCCAATCTAATAGTCGTGAGCGCCTCATTACCAGGCGAGACAATATCCTGTATGTATGGCCCATATGTAATCATTCCTTTTCATAGAACAATGTCTTTTGTGTGCACTGCCCACCCTCTCTACCCCCTCCCAGCCTTAAACACTTTGCCTGAGGTTTTCCTGGAGCGTGACCAACTGAAGGACCACATAGGGACTATGATTTGCTGTTCTTCTAAATTATTTGTATCTTTATTTCCTCTTTAACCCCATTTAATTTGAAGGGAGAAAAATTTCTGGAAAGGACGATGATATTCTAAGGGTGATGCTACATTGTCTTGTCAGTTGTCCCACCTGGTGGTTAATTAACTCCGAGACAACCGCACAAATCCAAGCTTACCGAAGTCCTTAGAGAAAGTATATTAGCTTATGTTTTATTACATAAATGCACATCTATTTGGAATACATATGTAGAAATAGATACTCAGCTTTTAATAAGTGCAGAATTCTATATCAGATAAACCATATGTATATTTGATAGCAAATCTTTGTGTATTTTGTATTATTAGCATTGTTTTTAATTTTACCAGAGCCTATGAACACAGGTGAGAAACAGATTCTGATCAGATGGTAAAAGTTAACTTTCACGTTAAAAGGTCACATTGTTTCTACATACGGAGAAGTTATCTTGCAATTAGGGATATTTTTTAATCTGATTGGCAAATAATACTGAGAGAAAGGGCACCCATGAGGAAGAAGTTAGTTAAGCCACAAGAAAGTATCCAAACTATATGTCAGTCTCTTCAAATTCAGTGGAAAAATAAAGTCCTCCCTCCTGAACAAACAGTCCAAAACATTACTGCAGAAATAGTAATAGGAGAAATCGAGATCTCTCCCCCTTCAGGTGTGTTAGCTTTTGGCTTTGAATAGAGCAAGTAGCTACTCCAGTTAATAAAGATGGAAGCTGGAGTTAGCAGCATTTTGTTACATCAGAGGCCAAGAGAAAGCAGGAAGGAAAAATGGAGAGAAGACGGCTTGCCTATGAAACCCTATCCTAATTGTTTATAGAAAACTGGGATAAAGCTATTTCAATAGTCCTACTATTTTGTACTGAACATTTATAAAAAGCAAATCTTGAGAGAAAGAAGCTATATCCTGGGTTCTCCTTGTGAATATGTTGATTTCATATCTTAACACCCCCTCTCTTATATTCAGAACCTCCTTCCCATCACTTCTTTTAAAAGTTTCTAGAGTCTGCCCTAGAAAGACTCAGCCAAAGTAAAGCCAAGTAATCTTTGTTCTTAAAACAAAAAGGTACTAATTTCCTTAATCTGACAATAAAATGGAAATCCATTAAAGTCAGCCAGTATTGGAAGAATAGAAACCATCTTATTTTTTCCTCTTTCCGAGATATAAGCAAGAATTTTTATTTCCTAACTCAGTGTACCTTTCAGTTCATCTTAATGAATATATTCTAGGAACTCTGAGATCCAACTCATGCCTAATGTAGGAAACACACTTCATAAGTGACTTCACCTTCTCTCCTTCATGTAACCCTGAAATAGTCAAAATTTCAAACATCTCTAAGATAGAAACACCAGACTCAAAATAATTTATACTTTTCCCAGAAGGAAAATGGTGGTTGTTTTTTCATGTTGCCATATGATGTTTATAAAATCAACTGGCTGAAATAAAAACATAAGGGCCACTACTCAAACAAGTTGCTTTTGTACAATTCGAGGGTGTCAAAGTAAAGGTGTTCTGGACAGAAATGGCAGGCCCTAAAGGCCAGTGACCCTCCAAACTGTTCTGTACTAGCAGATTTGAGAGTTCACCAAAATGAGGTTCTTGTATTTTGCTTTTGCTAGAAGTTGACAAGAGAATTTGATCATGTGATCCAAGGAGCAAACTACATGAGGATAATTTTCATGAATATTGTGCATTGAAATCTTCACAAATAGAATTAATTTACAGAGAACAGAGATATTTTGAAGGGAAGTGATTCACCATTCTGAATAAACTTCATTCTGTCTTATTCATGAAGTGTTTCCTAATTCCCGTATATTTATTAATTTCTTTGTACCTTTTTCTAAAGGATAAAATTGAGCAGCAATTCCGGAAGAGATCATGTTAAAATACTTTACAGCATTCATGATGGTGACTCTAAATGATAAGTGGGCCTTTATAAGAAATTACACACAAACTAAAACTGGCAAGGCAAAAAGAAAGATACAGAAGCTTTGTATCTGCAAATGGAGACTGGAGACCTTAACTGTTTTAGCACCTCAGAGCCTTCTTTCCATGGGAAGTGTTCTTAGTGTTCTAGCTAAGGTTTGAAAATGTTTTTCTCTTTAGTTGCTGCACCTTAATTTGCATAAATCCACTCTTGGCTTTGGAAGGAATCAAATAAATCTGAGAAGAAACTGGGATACATCCCAGATTCAATTTAAGTAGGGAGGGAGAAATGAATAAGTACCATTTAGCAGGAAGGACCTTAGTACCTGCCAACTGTCCAGCAGTAAGTACCGTAATGTTTCTGAAATACTGTAGCCATACATTGCTGTCCTGGAAAACCAGTGAAGAGACACTTTTCCCTCTTGTAAAAACATTTGAGGTTTGAGTTGTGCTCTCTGGAACTAATATAATTACTGTAACAAATTGTAAGCCCCCTTTATTGATTCTTAATTAAGTCATTGTGCATATGTGACAGGAAAAGACAAGCCTATGAAGTTCATAAAGAGTAATTTTCCCTACCATCATGAGCAAGATTGCTACCATCACTCTTTTTCAACAAGTTACTGTTGATTTTAAGGGGCTAGTGGTAGGTGTTCCCTGTGCCTAAGAAGGGAGCATGAATTCGGTTTTATGAACCTGGAGAGAAAAAGTCCTCCAGTCTGCAGATACCCCCCCTCCCCAGGACCCCAAGACAGGAGGAGGGCGGGACTCTGCCCACCCACTCAGGCCTGCAGGCCTCCTCAGAGGCGGTACCTTTCTCATCATGAGTGGGGGTCGCAGTTGTGGGGATGTCGAACCACTGAGCCAAGGAGTTGGAATACCACACGGTCAGCTCCTCCCCTGGCTGAACATCTCGTAATGCCCGGTAGAAGATCTGGGAGACAAGCAATAGGAAAACTCTCTGTCATTTCCTGGGTTATTGATCAAAATGCAACAGAAAAGAAAGGTTCAAATCCCGACTCTGATGATGGGGTGTGCCCTGGAGAAGTTACAGAATCTCTCTGAGCCTCACTTCCTTCAGTCTTCAAAGGAGAAAACAGCACGGTAGCATCTGCCTTGTAGTCACGGGACTTTTACATGAGACCTGTAACTGAAGCGCTTCCCTCTTAACGTTGTTGGCCACACTAGTGTTGTTTAGGTAGCACTGGCGGGGGTGAGGGTGGGTGTGGGGGAGAGCCCACAGTACCTGTCCTCCGGGTAAGTCTGCAATAGCTTCCAGAGTCTGTTCCTGGGGACTCCTGGCTGCCCGGATTAACCCTATCCACTCCAGAGGGGAGCCCCCCGACTCGTCCACCAGCTCCCCTCTCACCATGCGCACCTGCAACACAAGCAGCAGTCATTCTCTCCCTCACCTTGGCCAGGCCCACACCCGAGAGGGAAAGTTTGTCCCCTGCCCCCACCGAACTCAGGAACAGCTCGAGTTCCCTTTGGCCAGACCACTATGAGCTGCTGGGAAGAGGATAATTCCTTGGGGCGCTAGCTCAGAGGATGGAGAAAGAGGGGTGGCTGGCTAATACAACAGCCTCACCACTGCTACCGCCTTGGCAGCATCCACCTTGGCAGCAGGATGACGGCATCCGCCCTGAGCACCTGGGCTCTTCCGGTACTAAGACATTGCCTACCCCTGCCCCACCTCCCCCGCTGGCCCTTCTGAAAGCAGCCCTGCCACAGAAAGACCTTTGGAAATCAGTGCAGTGTCCTTTAATCCTTGCTCCATGTCTCACTTCTCGCAGTTCTCAAAGGACCACAGCTAGGTGCAAGTGAGCCCAGCAGTGAGATTCTGGTAACCAAGGGCATTCAAAGAAATCTTACCCTGGTTGCTGGCCTTTTTAAGAGGAAGGTGTGGCATCTTAAGAGGTTAGACCAGGGTATGGGGCAAGACGGTTGACTGCAAGAGGAGAGAGATGGTGGACACCAGAGGTACTTTCAACTAGGAAGCTTTAGGGAACGGCTAGAGCCAAGTCCTCTTTTCCTCCACACTTCTGCCTTCACCGTTCGCGGGTGCTGGGACGCCCCCCACCCCAGGGCAGGTGAGAGCCTTTAAATCCCCTCTCTGGTCAGTGACGATGATCAGGGAATCAGAGCTATAGAGTTGCCCCTGGGGCTGCCCCGGTTGGGACCCTGGTATTTCAAATCCCTGCTTCAGGTGTGGCCACCCAGTGCCCCACGCGGGTGGATGCACCTGTTCTTTGAGCCTGTTTCAGGGTCACCACCTGGTCTCCATTTACTGCAAACCCACAAGCAAACCGGTGAAAAACCTGGGGGGCGGTTTCGGAAGCTGAAGACCTCCCACGATGATCTTTTCGGAAAAAATGGGACTAAATTATTTAAAGACATTTAAGCCTCAAATTAACGTATAGAAGGGAAGATGGGAAGAAAAGTCCTCGATGCCCTGTGCCCCTACAGGAAGGATGCGTTCGCCTACAGGCACAAGGACAGGGGCGGGGATGTGGGGGTCCTCGGACACTTACTAACAGCACCGCAGAGCTCTGGGGAAACCGCTAGTTCCCAATGGTCTCGATTTAGAAAGCTGGGGCATCGCAATAGGGACTGTTTCCTTTTAGCCATGACTTGACCCCTCCGCCCAGCCCACAGTCCAGCTCGCAGTTAATGAAACTTGCTAGGGAAAATTGGAATTCTCTTCTACCGAGCAGGATTAGCAGGTAAAAACTCAATCACGCGTTCTTCCACTTCCCCTCTCTGCTGCGTTCCTGGGTCAGGGAAAAGGGAGGCGAACGGCAGGGGGCGGAGGTCGGAATGGCCAATACCTTTTTCTTGGGCCCGGGCTCTCTGCGATCTGACAGGTACTTGCCCAGCTTGAAGGTGCCTGGCACCGGCCCCAGGCGCAAGCCGGCCGGGATGCAGCAGTCGGCGCTCACGCTGGTGGCCGGAGCGCGGGCCGCTCCTTGCATTGTTGTGGTTGCCTGCAGGCAGGGGCTGGCGCTCGCGGGGTCCTCCGCAAGGCGCGAGTGTCAGAGCCCAAGCCTCAAGCGAGCGGGGTAGCCGCGCCCCGACGTGCGTCCTCCGCCCGCGGAGTGACGCGGACGGGCATGCACTGCGCCTTTTCAATCGGGGCGGGCGCCTTTTGGCACCGCGAGCGCAAGGGCGCGGAGTTTGGTGAGAGAGTTGCGCTGCGAAGCAGCTGCACAGTCCCACCCGAGAGGGTCACATGGAGTGGTTCCCTCAGCCCCCTGCATAATCGAGGCCTCTGAATGGCTAGCACACAATGGTCCAGGCGACCTTCCCATTCCTAAAAATCCAATTTGTCAAGGGCGAAGAAAAGGCGCTGGTGAATCAAAGGTCCGGCGGGACCATTAATCCTCAGCATGGGGTATTGTCCTCGAGACAGTTACGATATTTTAAGTGACAAATCCACTGTATAATTTCTCCATAAATTTTACTTCTTTTTATTGTTCGCCGACAAACCAGTTTTGGGAAATAAGTGACTACTTTAAGTCTACTTGGCTGATTCCTTTGAGCCTTGGTCTACTTCAAAGATTTCTAATTCTCTCCTCTTGGCTTTATTGTAAAGGAGATTAAACAAAGAGATGGGTACTGTTTGGAGGACTTGTTAACTTCTATTGATTTCTGGCGTGTGCCATACAGAAATTAGGCAGGTACTTGATGGGAAGACACCAGAAAATACCTACACTTTTTAAATAACGACCGTATTCCCGTTTCAGGGGATAGAACTGCTTTCATTGTTCCTTCTGCCCCGTTTTGCCCCGAACTAGGAAACCTCGGGACCAGTCGGAGGTCAGCTGTACAGCAGGGTTACACGGTACGCTCCAGGGTCCGCGCTCTCTCTGGAGAATGGAAGTCGGCCACAGAGTCAAGGGATTCACAAAGGATCCTGTGCAGTCGACCCGCTGGAGGGGTGAAGAGGTAGTTCTTTGGGCCGGGTTATTAATCACGAACCCCCCACACGTCAACCAATAATTTTGCTTTTAAGTTTAAAACAGCAATAAAGTCCTACCCTAGAACCAACAAACTGGATTTTACTTATTTTAAAGACAAAAAAGCCTGAAGTCTTCCAAAGGCTTGGGAGAAGGACACTTGCTGCTCATGCACAGTCGGTGAGCTAACAGGACAGGTAATTCAGAGTTAAAATGACTACACACATACACGCACATACACACACACACGCACATACACACACACACGCACACACATACACACACACACGCACATACACACACACATGCACATACAAATACACATGCGCACACACACACACACACACACACACACACACACACACACACCTTTCTTTTAGGAAAGGCTTCTATTTTGTGAGAGCATTTATTGCCATAAAATAATGTCTGGGTGATAGAGGTCATCAGATATTTGTGACAGGTACCCTGGGACTTACTGTGCAACGCTAGTCAGGGAAGGTGCACTTCAGGAGTGACTCTGGTTAACCACAGCGCAGGACACGGGTGGCAACATCTGTAACTTCCCAGTTTGTCTAAGGAGGGCTCTCGAAGAAGCTGATGGGCAGCTGGTTTGAAACATGTGTTTTCCACATTGGAAATAGGAGAGTCCAGAGTCATTCAGTCTGTCTGCTGCCAATTCAAGACTTAAGCGAATTACTTCAGAGCCTCAGTCACCTAATCCATAAAACGCAACTGTTGGCTGCAGCCAGGCCTTTATGGCCCCGTTTTCGCTGCTCACCTCAGTCTGTTTGTGGAAGGCCGGCCGCAGCACCTATAGCACCCTGAAACCTCTAAAGCGTTGGGTTTGGAGCCACCTGAGAAGCTAGGCTAGGTCCAAGTTCCAGTCTCAAGTCAGACACCTGGAGAGCCAGACGTGGGGTCAGTCCAGGATCTATATGGACTACAGCTGCTAGGACGCAGAATACCCCCTGCGTAGGTCTCAGCGTCCGCTGTCCTGGCCTCTGTGCCAGGCCAGACCATGGCCAGTGCCACTTTCTGAGGGAGCTGCTGCTGAGTTTTCTTCTTACCTCGAAGTAGCTCCTCTGCGGCCCTCCTAGGCAGCCCTGCCCAGAGAGGAGGGAGCCTTTGATCCCTGGGCCTATGAATGGCAAAAGCCAGAGGAAGGGAGGAGGAGAGGAAGCCACTCCGCAGACTGGAGGGCAATAAATTTAAGCCATGAACATGTCCCTCTAACCTCTGGCCTGGCGACTCCAGGATGACTCCCAGTTTAAATTACCAGCACTGCAAGCGGGAAGGGGCCAGCGCAGGGCCTGGGTTCGGGGCGCCTCCCTGGCCCTCCTTAATGAGTGAAAAAGCGTGAACGACACGCGAACAATTTTATCAATAGGACCATGTAAAGGCCGACTGTGAGGAAAGTTATTTATTAATATAGCCAATTGTGGCTGGTTCCCAGCCCCGCGAGAAGAAAGAGACTGCGCCAGAGGCATTCACACCAGCTCGCCGAGTTTTATTCTGTCCTGTGGCTCAGAGTTGAAGTTCCCCAAGTGAAATAAATTGTCCACAAAGGAGGAAAGGAACACATTTTCTTTTATTTTTCCTCCCCTAAAAAGCAAGGGTGAAACCAATCTAATGTGCCCACTGGAGCAAGATGGGCCGTGAAAGGCTGGGTGTTAAAAAGTAAAAGCGGGCTGTGCAGCAAATGGGATGGAAAATTAAATGAAATTAAATAGCTTGAACGGCCGTATTGTCCCTTATTAAAAAGACACATTAATTACATGGTCTCAGCCTTATTCAAAGACAATGTTGAGACTCAATCAAAACATTCCACTCGGCTTTTTTATCGACTTAAAATGGGCGTCCAGAGGCCCTGTTTAAGCGAAATCCCTCCTACGCCGAGGAGTCTCGGTCCTGCTCCCCACCGCGGAACCGCGGAACCGCGCTCGGCCCCCCTCCCGGGTAACAGGTTGCCCCTAACGAGGCGGAGCTCGCGCGCAGTGGCGGCTGCGGCGTGAGCCCGCAGCGAGCCCCGCGCGCGCCCCGCGGCTGCCAGAGCCGGCCGCCTTAGGGGCGCCCTGACCCCCGAGCCGCGCTCCCAGCCCGGCTGGCGCTGCCGCGGGCGCCCAGCACATGCCCCCTGCCCGGGCTCCGCCTAGAGCGAAGGCGCCTTCTCGGGACTCCGCTGCGGAGTTAGGGGCCGCTCTCGCCACGCGCTCCTCTGCGGCTGCTGCTGTCCGTGCGCGGAGACCTCCGGCTTCTGGTTCCCGGCGGCACCAAGCTGGCGGCCCCACCGGCCCGGCTTTGGGACGCGGTGCTGCGGCGTCGCCCAGTAACACCGCCACCCCGCGGCGCCCGGGAAGAAGCGAGCGGCGAGGCGGAGGCCTGGAGAGCCGGGTTCCGCGGCCGGCTCGGGCCCGAGGTGGCCCTGGACGCGCCCCCCGGAGAGCGCGGCGGCGGCACGGCGGCCAGGTCAGCGCGGACCAGCTGCGCGGCCCCCGAGGCGCGGGTGGGACATTAAGGCAGGGTCTGAATGGGGCGGCGGCGGCGGCGGGCTCTGGGAACGCCACCAGATGACACGCCGGCGACGGGGCCGCTTTCCCCTTAATTACGTGGCCCGGGGAAGCGCGGCGACCGGGAGGCTCCAAACTCGCAACCAAGGACACAGCCCGGACACCGCTGGTGGGTTTTGTAGTGCTTTTTTGGTTGTTGTTGTTGTTTTTTAAGTCCTCCTTTGGAAACGGCTCAATAAAAGTATTCACAATCCCTCTCGAGTTGCCTTTTAACCGCAGTT
This sequence comes from Dinomys branickii, assembly GCA_004027595.1. Lineage (NCBI taxonomy): Eukaryota > Metazoa > Chordata > Mammalia > Rodentia > Dinomyidae > Dinomys > Dinomys branickii. The sequence goes on along the minus strand of PVLD010017402.1, from coordinate 8,488 downwards.
CCCCAACTTATTTCTTGGCTCTTTCGGTTGACATGGCGCAAAGAAAAGTCAGAGAGCGTGTTGCTGAATTGCAATGTCTGGGGGCACCTCCGCATTCAGCGCTCCTCCGCCGGCCTCTGCGAACGAGCCCGCGCTCAATTCGATTTTCCTTGCTGTTGGGCACATTTAGGAGCGCCTCTATTTGTGAAGTTCATTTCTAGGCAAATGTATTCAAGAGCTGATGGGAATGAATAGGACCGTGTGTCAGCCGCCCCTAATTGGGATTAAAGCACTTAGGAGCATATGCAGAGAGTGACAGAAATTCTCAGGTTGCATTGTGTGCAGACTTCCACCCGCTCGGACGCTCCTCCTCCGAAGATTTATAAAGATGGCGGGAGAAACTGAGGAAAGAAAGGCAAAACGGAAAGAACCGGACTAATGGCTCAGGATGGGGTTTTAGAGCAGCAAGTGGAGGTGACAGCTTCTGAGAAAAGACGCTGGGGATAACTGAATGCGGGCTGGGGAGCAGGTCTGAACTCTTTAATCAGAAAGGCGGAGAGTTAAAAGGCGAAATAAAGATATTCTTAAGATTCCCAGACGCCTCCCCCCTTTTCTTTCCCTCCAGGAGCCTGCCTTTATCTCTCTTTATCTGCGATCCCCCTTCTACAGCATACTCTCTCTTGAAGCAATAATAAGCACAACCTGTACTTGAAATAGGAGGGGAGAGTCACAAGAAACCGAAAAGGAAAAACATGCTGTGTGTGTTAAAACTTCATGCTCAAGTAAATCAGTGAAAATATTTCCTGATGTATGTGTGTGAAGTAGATACAGTATGTTAAAATACAAGCATAATGGTAAATATCCATGTACAAATTGCGTGTGTGTGTGTGTGTATGTGTGTGTTTGCATGTGCACACGTGTGTGCCTGTGTAGATTTACAAAGTCTGCTCCTAGCTCTCCACCCAAGAGGGACTGCAGGGTTTGGGGGTCTGAAGTGACAACGCCTTTTAAAAGCTGAAAATCAGCACGGAGCTGAAGCTGAGACAGTTGTCTAAGTAGAAAGCAAGGACAGGCTCTTTTAGCCCCTGAGTGAGAGAGAAGGCAGGAAGGACGGGTGAACACTGAACAACAGAGTGCAGGGAGAGAAGCTGGGTTTCTTCACTAGTGTTCTAGGTTGTTAAAGCCCTCTGGAAGCATGGATTCCTCTGGAGGAAGAACCCATGGATACTCTGTCGTACTATGGATACTCTGTCGTACTAGAGCAGCACAGGAAGGAGACTTCTTGCTATCTTGTTTATCTCATTTTGGCCCTCATAAAGATATGTTTCCAATTAAGATATCCTTGAAAACTTTTTAATACATTTGTGTAGGGGCAAGGGGTAAAAGAAAGGCCCAGTGGGGCTCTGGATTAAGAGTAACAGCCTGTAGCTTCTGCAATAAATTCATACTCAAAGTGGGGCTGCCAAACTCACTCTAGGGACCCAGACTGACCACAGAATTCAGAGGCCCTCAGTCCGGATTTAGGTGTGGTGGGACACTGTGTTCTGAGTCTACAAAGGATGACTAGGTGAGAGAATCAAGATCCCAGGGGTAAGCTAGGAGTGAAATATTTTCTTGTTTTCAATTTTGTACAAGATTTAAAAACTGCCTTTCTCTCCAGGAGACTCCACCTCATAAGTAAAGGACTTCTAAATCTGTCCTCAGGAGACACATGATGAACTCTTGGGAAAGTGGTACATAATGAGAGAAAACCAAACTGGCAGATACCTCTGTAGCCCTTGGCACAATCTGTGAACGATGGAAGTTCATCTGATGGCCACAGGAAAAATAAAATAAAATAAAAATTTCCAACTGTAGCCAACTAAGAACCAAACTCAGGTTCATCCGCAGCATCTTCAGGTAGTGATGAGTAAACTCACTGATAGTGTTGTGTGTGCTCCTGTGGTCACTCTGATCACACATGTTATCCAGGCTCGCGTGATTCGTGCCTGTAGGCATACGATACTACAGTTCGTTTCCTGAAATCATGTTAGAACTTTATATGTCTTTCATCTTAAAGTAGGCATTCACATTCAGATAATCTTTCAAACACATACATAATCCTGAAATAAAACCTAGGCAAAGTTACAAAAGATAAATTATGATGCACATACACATATTTTTAAAAGAACACTTTGACATTTAATTCCTGTGCATGCAATTCATCTGTGTGAAGTACATAACCCAATTTTATTATATTTACAAAGATATGCATATCATCAGCATACTTTAATTTTAGAACCTTTTTATTCCCCTCCCCCAAGAAAACCCACAGCCAGTAGCTGTCACTGTATCCTCCCTATTCTGCCCAATTTTAGTCCATCACAATGTAAAGTTTGTCTCTAAACATTTACTTATTCTGGACACTTTGCATAGTTGGGATTATACAATGCGTGGTCTTTTATGACTGAGCTATTCCACTTAGCATGTTTTCAGGGTTTATCTCAGTCCATCTCCTGTTGCTAAACAGAATGCCTGAAACTTGGTGATTAATAAAGAAAAGAGGTTAATTTGGGCTCACCTCTCTGAAGGCTGGGAAGTCCAAGATCAAGTGGCTGCATCTGGTGAAGTCCTTCTTTACTTGTGGGGACTCTGCAGAGTCCCAACAAGGCATAGGGTGTAGCATGACAAAACAGGACATGCTAGTCTGGGTCTTTTTTCCTCTTTGTTAAAGCACAGCTGCATCATGGGATCCCTACCCTCATGACCTCATCTAAAATTAGTTATCCCCCAAAAGCTGTACCTCCTGGTACCGTTACTAGTGACCCTGGGGATTAAATTTCCCATACCCGCCATCAGGAACACCAGTCCCCACCATCAGTGTAGGAGAGTTCCAGTTTCTCAGCATCTTCCCCAACGCTTATCACCTGCATTTTTTATTGTAGCTGTCCTGGTAGAGATGAAGTGGTATAACACTGAAATTTTGATTTGTAATTCCCTAGTGATTAAGTGACTAACACTCAAAGCTCTTTTTATATGCTTGTTGCCATTTGTGTAGCTCCTTTGGAGAAATACCTCCTATAATTATTTGCCCATACTCTAATTGGGTAACTTTTCTTTCATTCGTTGAGCATGCATACATTTTTATACCTTTTTAAATGTCCAACACAAAACAGGCGATTGCTTAGGGGTATGAAGAAGCTTGCTTAGAGTTTCATAGTAAATAACGGAGACAGGGTCCCTCCAACACCCTTCTAAGTTCTAAGTTCAGGCCATTCATACATGACCACATTGTATTTTGGAGATTTAATTGATATCACATACCCATTCTTCTCTATGAGAATCATTAAGTTATTGCAGGATGTCCTAAGGATTGAGAGTGCTGGCTCTACAGTCAGACTACTTAGTTGCAAATGTTGCCTCTGATGTTTATGAACCATGTGAACTCGAGCAAGGGTAACCTTTCTATTCTTTTTTTCCTCATCTGTAAAGCCTGAGTAATAAGAATACCTACCTCACATATAACTTAGTATGACGTGGAAGATATAGATTCTACTCAGAAATGTTAATTACTAATATTTTTATGATGACTCTTACATTTACCATTTACGGAGCTTCACAAAAAGACACTATACATTATTAATTAAATGGAGCAAGACTTTTAACACCAGTGGCCACTTGGGTAGTCATATAAAATATAAGCATGCATACCTCCAGGCAACAAATGATTGATGAGGGGAAGACTCTTACTGATATATTTCACTTAATAAATAATTCAAATATTATCCTCTTGCCACTCTTAGTAAAACACCGAGTCCAGACAGGATCATCAGTGATGGCTAGATCACAAAAAGCAAGAGAACCACATGCCATGTGCCTCTGGCTGGACGTGTGCTCTTGTGTTTATGAAATAGCTTTAGTTAAACATGCAAGTAAACAAGCAAAATAAAACATGAACCCACTTGTTCTGGTGACAGAAGACAGGAGAGATGAACCTGATAAGCATGTCCATGCTGATTTGAGGAGCAAAAACACAGCAAAATTTTTTAAAACAAACGATGGGGATTTCTTCCTGGACAAATGACCAGTTTTACTTTCAACTATTAGCCACAGGGGAGCAGGGGAAGAAAAAGGAGAGGGAATCAATAGGTATAGAGAGACTTAAAGAATTTGATAGTTTAAAAATATGTTCACAGGCTGGGTGTGGTGGTGCTTACCTGTAATCCCAACACACGGGAAGATGAGACAGGAAGATCGCTGGGAGGTCAAGGTCAGCCTGGGCTACATAGTGAGTTTAAGAATAGCCTGAAAATATAATAAATAATATTATACATACACACACACACACACACACACACACACACACATATATATATATATATATTAAACAAACCTTAATTCAAAAAGCAGAACCTTGAGTATGGGCATGATTTAATGACTTGTAACATGATAGAAATGACGACAGTGTATGATTTTCATGACTAAACCATACAAGTTTCTCCTTAATATCACTAGAACACTGACTACATCTATAATAATATTAAAAACTAGTGTCAACCTCAAATGGAATAATGTAGTAGGGTTCTATTTTTTGAATCTCTATTTTTCAGAGTTATGTGCTAAAGTATTTATAGTTGAAATATGGTGTATAGGATTGGCTCCAAACAATGCTCAGGTGGGAGGCAGTAGATATAGAAGTGTCAAGGCTTTTCAACCCCAGCGTATCAGCACTTTGGGCTGCATACTTGATTATGGAGCTGTTCTGCCGTTAGTTTATATTTATCAGCATCCCTGACTCCACCCTCTAGATGTCTGTTATGTCCCTTCCCATTGTGACTCCCCACATTGTCAAATGTTCCCAGGGGATAAAATCACCCTCCCCACTGAGAACTAAATGGATGAAATAAATTGGCCCTAAATTGATAATTGTCTAATGTAAGTAATGACACAATGTAAGTAATGACATATGGGTTCATTGCCTTAGTCCCTCTGTGTTTGTATCCATCAAAATAAAAGGTTACTTGGAGATAAGTTTTTTTAAAAAAATAATAGAGGAGATGAGATATGGGGCAAGCAGCAGGTATGAGTATATTGTAATATTTCACTGAAATCTGAGAGGAAAACATAAATAGGTTCATTGGCTCTGTGATCTTTTAAGAAGCTATACTAGGGATGAACCAGAAAGAATGTGCTGAGTCTACAATTTTGAATGGATGTCTGAATCTTCATAGCTGCAGTGATGTTCCACTACAGCCATGGTGTACAAAGCTTTCACAATAAAAACTGCTAATCATTATGTGTCAACTTGACTGAATTAAGAAATGTCTAGGAGATTAACAAAGCGCAGTTCTGGATGTGTCCGTGGAGATGATTAGTGTATACACCAGCAAATTGAGGGGGAGACCTCTTTGATTGTGGACGGCACCAACCAATAGTCTTACAGCCTGGTTGGAATAAAAAAGGGAGAGGAAGGAGTTTATCTGTTTTATTGAAGAATGCTGGTCTTCTTTCATCGGTGTATCCTTTGTTGCCAGTTCTGCTGGATATCAGGCTCTGGTGTATTCAGCCTTCCAGTGCAAGACTGATGCTGTATCTTTGATAACCCTCTTGTTCTGTGGCTTCCATCTTCTTGTCCTGAGCAGCTACTGAGTCCTCTGGCTCTACAGCACATAAATGACCATTGTGGACTCTCCTGCCTCTGATACTGTAAGCCTACCTAATACCATGGATCCCTGTCTTAGTTACCTTCTGCTGCTGAAACAAAATACTCAACACCCAAAGTTAAAGGAGGAAAGGTTTACTTCAGGTCACAGTTTGTAGAGGTTTCAATCCATAGCTGGCTCCAAGGCAAAGCAGCATGGCACAGGGGTATAGCAGAGGAGACACAGTCCATGGCAGGGCAGACAAAAAGCAGCGCACCTGCCTTCCACTTTCCTTTTTATATTCGAACCAGGCTGCAAGCCTATTGGTTGGTGCCACATACACCCAGGTTTGTGCTTCCTGTTATCCACACCCAGAACAATGCTATATCAATCACTGAACCAATTTAGTTATCAAACACTCTCAGTCCCTATTTACACACTCTAGATCCAGCCATCTCTGAAAAGCCCTCCCTATGAGCACATGAGGCTTTGGAGGGACACCTAAATACAATAGTAACAATCTCTTTGCATAATTATACATATATTTTCTATTGATTGTACTCCAGTAGAAAATCCTAACTCATATACCCGTGGCACTGAACCACTAATATAGCCTGAATTTAGGTTAAGTATAAATGGCCTAATATAATTTTATTTGTACAATACTGTGGTATTAGTTAATTGACTAATTGTTAACTTGAGTGGGAACACAACTTGAGTTAGGATGGTTGTTGGAAAGTGTATAAGGAGAATGGGAGAGAAGGATTTCAGCTGATCTTCTTTGAAGGAATTCTGCTGCAGCTGCTTTTCTTTTGAAAGGTTTTGGCAGATTTTCTTCGAAGGAGCTTTGGCTGCTTTGTTTCTTCAGGGGTGCTTCAATCCTCATCTTCATCTTCTATGTCGTGTCCTGGTTTCAGTGCAGATCCCTCAGCCTCTGGCTCAGATCCTTCAGCCTTTTGGCACTGACATTTTAGCTTCTTCAACTGGCTCTTGGGACTTTCCAGCACAGATCCTTTAGTCTCCCATTATTGATTCTTTGTGCTTGTGATACAGACATGCACAGACTTTACATAGGCTCCAACCCCTCCACTGGATCCTTCAGGTGTGCTAGAGAGCACACAGACAGATGACTCGCATACTCCTACATCTTACTCTAGCAAACACTGACTAATATAGATACATTTTTAAGAAAAATCTGTGAGGTTGTTTGCATTCACCATGCTCCTCGCTCCTTGAACTTATATTTGGAAGGCAGGGATGAGAGGGAAGAGTATTCTGCACTATCATTGAATATGGGGACACTGTGACTCTAACTTGATGTCCCAACATATCACTGCACCAGCAAGAGCTCTCAGATGTTATTATAGGCTTAAATGTGTCCCCAAAAGTTCACATACTTAAATCCCAACAATCAGTACCTCAGAATGTGGCCTTTTTTGAAAATAGGATCTTTAAGACAAAATCAAGTTAAAACGAAGTTATTAGTAGAGGCTCTAATGCAATAAGACTGATATCTTCATAAAAGGAAATTTGAGTACATGCTGTAGGGAGACTGCTGTAACGTGAGCATGATTACAGCCATCTCAAACTGGAGAGAAGCCTTCAGAAAGAACTGACCCTGCCAACAACTTGATTTTGGAGTCTGGCCTTGAGAACTGATAGACCGTGAATTTATTTTGTTTAAGCCATTCAGTTTGTGGTATTTTGTTATGCAGCACTAATAAACAAATACAGGCACAAGCACCAAAAACCTGTAACAGAATATTTGAAAGAGAAAAGGAGATTAGTTGCTTCTGAATTTTGCAAATCCCAGAATATATGGCTTCAAGTCTACGCACAAAACTGCCCACAAAAATGGCCCAAATTAAACCAGAAGGTAGCTCTACTGGATACACTACAGCCACTGCTTAGGATGCAGTCTCCACAAATTCTACTGCCAACTCTGAGCATGAATCATGGTTGCTGCTGCCTCAGCAAGTTTGGTAGTTCTGCCACGGAACTACCAAAATGGAACTGAAAATGGATCTGTGTGGGTATTTGCCTTTCCACATTACTGATTTCCAAATCAAGGCCTTGGGTGGTAGCCTGCAACTTTAGGCCAACGCCACACTTCTATGTCCTGGATGAAACGAGAAGGCTGGAAAAGTAATTTTCTGATTTAGAAATAGGGAAAGAAGGGAGCTACAAGGCAGGATGTTCCTATTTATAGTTGAAGGGTCTTCACAGATTCTGGTGGCAAAAAAAAAAAAAAAGCACAGTTCAATTTCCTTCTTGTCTCAGTTCTGCAACTGTCTGCTTCAGTCAGCCTGCCTCCTACACATGGCTATGCAAACTCTGGTTAATGTGATGTAAGCGGAAGTGTTGGTGAAATTCAGAAGACAACTCAGGCCCTTTTAGTTTTTCTTCATACCTGAAATGCAGATATGATGACTGGGGCTCCAAAGCCATCTTGGGCCATGAAATCATCCTGGTATAGAACCTGTGTGCTGAGTATGCATAGACGAAAAAAAGAGAAGAGAACAGGACCCCAGACAACGTAATGAAACACTATAACAGCCTGGATCACTCACATCTGGGCTTCCTTTAGGTGGAGATAAATCCTGTTATGTGCTTTTAAACCCATTAATTTAGAACAGGGAAGGGACAGTGTCATTGTTCACAGCTGACAGCAAAATATTTGGAAAGTAAAAACAAATTTTCAAGTTATACTTAAAAAATACTCTCTAGAAAACTGCCACTTACTTTTTTTTTTTTTTATTTTATTTTAGAAACATAAAAGTACAAAAACATATTGACAAACAGACACCCATTATCATAGAAAATAGTACAATCACAACTAATCTATAGACAAGGTGATATGGTCTCAACAGTAGTTGTTGCTTTATCCA
>PVLD010017401.1:18734-42108 GCA_004027595.1 Dinomys branickii | reverse complement strand
CTTTCATAGTTTTTATTTTTACTATTTAGGTTTGGAAGTGATGCCAAATTTTTGTATTTCATTAATCATCCTGTTCTCTTCAGTGATATATATTGTGTTACGTATTTCTCAAGCCTGACCTGAGAGAGACCTACTGACAGTAGGAAGCCATCAGCAAATAAGAATTAAGGGCCACAAAGACATTTAGGACCAAGCCTGCAGTCTTCCTGATGCCAGTCGGTCTATACATCTGTGCTGACTGTCCTTGCCGCTTTGACTTTAAACCTTCCATCCAGATTCTTTGAGACTGCGACCCCCAACCCCAACCCTATATACACTTAGCCTCCCCTCCAGTGAACTGCTGGTGTCACTCCAGTGTCAGCCTACTGGCACGTAGGTGGAATAAAATCTGATCTTTCCCACAGTCTCAGTTTCTGGGTGTCTCCTCACGTGCCATTAATTAACAATATTAATGTATCGATATGCACTGATGTGCATCACACTTACATATATAAACATAAATAAAAAATGAAAAGTGAAAAGTATACCCTCTGTATTCTCTATACCCTCCTCAGAGAGATCCTAAGCAGCAAAGTCTTGATATTGTGATGTACAGAAATAGAAAAGAGAATTAATCCATACGTAACAAATGCAAAATTCAAATGCCCCCATGGTCACTGACCGCCCCATTGAGAGACATTTACCTAAGAAAAACAGGCAAAGTTACACATAAAAGGGAAGGAGAAGCAGAGAGGTGACATGGTGAAGAGGTACTTGAGCATAAGATGTGATGTATTTGCAGTCTTGGGGCTTCACTTGTTGCCTTGACATCTCCATAGATACTTATTTACTGATGGAATAAAGATCTCAGAAGCGAACACAGTGCTGAAGCTGTCTCTTGTACAGGGCCGAGCAGTGAAGGTGGAGAGCGGATGGATGAAACAAGCAGGACTTGCGGACCCTAAATAAATAGGACTCCAAAAGGGCCGCTTCACTTGATGAAGTCACTTTTGCATTCTAGAAACTGCCTCATACTCTTTTTCTTTATGTATTTCCTGTTCCTTTGGAGCTTAAACTGCTAGCGCTTCTAACAGGCTTGCTACTGCCAAGAGACATCTCTCTCATCTCTCTTTTGCATATGAGAAGGCTGAGGCCCACAAAGATGAAATGTCTTGTAGGAGTCTCCGTAGCAAGTTAAAGGGACTTCTCACTAGAGCACTTTTACCCTGTAAGTGAATGGCCTGATGTAAACTATGATAGGTGTGTGGGCTTGCCTTCTTTCTCAGGCTTCTTTGGCGCAAGATCAGAGACACGTAACACCATTCCAATTAAGACTAACTTCCTACCACCCGCAAGTTTACGTCACGTGTTGTCATTTAGTTGCTAAAGGTTCAAGCGCTTGGAAGTCCTGAGCAGTTGAAATGCTTACAGGTGCTCAAGAATCTGCTGGAGTCTCCCAGCTCCCAGCCAGATGTGCCTTGAGCTGGCACATCCATGGCACATCTTAAGAACTATGTGTCTCCTCGGACTAAGTGGCCTGAGAATGTTGGCAAGCTGCCCAGTAAGGACAGTCCCCTCCTCCTACCACCCCATGTCCTCCGATTCTGATGAGGGTAAGTGCTAGATAAAAACTGGTCCTGTCAGAGTTGTCTTCTTCTCCTTCAAGGGTCTGTCACCTAGTTGGGTGTTTATAAAGGTTATTTTCCACCCCAGGGACCCAGGAAAATTTCCTGAGAAAGATGACTACTATTTCCTGAGGGTTCCAATTATCTACAGTTGGGTAAAAGCTCCTTCAGAGTTGGTTGTAAAACAACCATTTTATTATACCTCACAATTTTGTGAGCCAGGAATTCTGGCAGGGCTCAGCTGGATGATTTTTATGTGCTATGTGAGTGAAGTCACTCTTAGCCGGGAGGTAGGTAGATTTCGACAGTCTAAAGCGGCTTTACTCACATGTGATCTTGTAGGAAAAACTACTGGAAGCTTCGTTCAACCGAGACTGCTGATGAAGATTCTGATGCGGCGGGGAGTGAACCCTGCGTATGAACCCTGCTGCGTGGCAGTCTTAGGGTACTTGAAATTCTTACAGGGTAGCTTAGTGCTGCGAGAGTGAGTATTGTAAGAGGTCTAGGGAAAAGTTGCAAGTCATCTTATGACATAATCTTACAAGTTCCAGAACATCACTTTGCTGTATTTTGTTGGTCAAGCAAATCACAAAATGCAGCCCAAATTCAAAGGATAGAGAGACTAAGGCGTCCTTCTCAGTGGAAATTGTAACAAGAGATTTGCAACAATCATTAATCTGCCACACCAGAATCAACAAATATTTATTAAATGTCCACCACATGCCAGACACAGTTCTAACCATTGTACGTAGTGAGCAGATTAGGGCATGGCAAAGCTGGCTAGGGTAGGGGGCATGACCTCTGAATTACCAAATCCCAGGACACATGTGCAGAATGGTTCCCAAAGCCCTGCACATTGACTCCTTGAGAGAACTCGAGCAGGTTTGCAATAGGAGGGGCTAGACCTGATGTCAGCCTGAGCAGTGGATGATACAAAACAGGATGGGCCACAATGAGTTTTTGCCCCTGTGTTCTCTCTTGTGTGGTGGGCACCTTCATGCTGTAGAGTGTACTTCTGTTATCAGGTCACTTGGTTCTAAAAAGCAGCTCATCAGCTACACATTACTGGGTTCAAGGTTGCTGACCTCTCCCTCTGGAGTTAGAGTCCAGCTTCTTCTCAGTTCGAACAAAGACTTAAAGGAGATGAGCAAAGAATAGCGGCAAAGTTTATTTGAGAATGCAAACGTGAAGAGTGGGAGAGAAACTGGCTCTGCGGGGCAGGCGGGGGCCAATTAAATAGAAAAGGAGGATAAGAACAAAGGTAAAGTACATGCTGCGCCTGGGAAACACAGCGTGGGCTACCGTGGGAAGCTGTGATAACACCAGCTCCTCGTGGCTGCCTTTCCTTTATATTGTCTAAATCTCAAAGGAGCCCTAACGAACCTCCACACGCAGGTCCCGAGGCGCAGTGCGGAGACCCTACACCTCAGGTTGATGTCAGTCTAGGGCATCCTATTGTAAGCCTGCCTGAGTTCTTGCAAGAAGTCCATGTGCAGGGCTTTGGACACTGTTCTGTGGTCTAGGATCTTAGGCTTACCAGGCCTTGCCTACCTCTCCAGCCAGCTTTCACCATGCCTTAATCTCCTATCTTAAAAGTACTGCTATCAATCTTTATATTAACATTAGTCAAATGAAGTTTCTTATTTTCAAGTTAAAAGCTAAATATAAAATCCTACAACACAGTGGATTATCCTCCACCCTTTAGTTTAGAGCCTTCTGCTATGTATAATTGGCCTTCCGTGTGCTTGGCTTCCATGTTCAAAGATTCAAACAAGGGCCCAAAATATTTTTTAACAGATATATCTGGGCTAGATGTGATGGCTCATGCCTGTAATCTCAGGACTCAGGAGGCTGAGGCAGGAGGATCACTGTGAGCTCAAGGCCAGCCTAGACTACACAGTGAGACCCTGCTTCAAAACAAATGTATTTGCCAAAGGGGCAGCTGTACTCACATGTTTGCTGCAGCACTATTCACAATAGCCAAGAAGAGGAAACAACATAAGTGTCCATTACATGATACATGGCTAAAGAAAGTGTGGTGTGTATACACCATGAAACACTACTCAGTGATAAAGAGATGAAATCTTGTCATTTGCAATAACAGGGATGAAATGGGAATCATTATATTAAGTGAAATAAACCAGGCAAGGAAAGACAAGTACCACACAATCTCGTTTATATATAGCATCTTAGAGCATCTGAAATATCAGTCTCATAGGTGTTGAGACTAGAAATTGGTTATTGGAGGGTGGTGAGACTGGAGGGGAGGCAGGGATGGTAAAGGCTGATCAATAGGTGCTAAGTTACAGTAAGGTGACAACAAATAATTATAATGTGCTATGTATTTCAAGAAACGTAGTTGAAAGGATTTTGAATCCTTTTTTTTTTTGCCAAAAAAGAAATGGTAAATTTTTGAGGCAATAGATAGACTAACCTTGATTTGAGCATTATATGATGTATACATGTATTGAAAGATCACATGGGCTGAGCAAAGTGAAGCTGGCCTATAATCTTGATACTCTTGAAGCCTGAGGCAGGAGGATCACACATTCTCAGTGATTTAGAAAATTAGTGAGACCCAGTCTCAAAATAAGAAAACTTAAAACGGGCTGGTGATGAAGCTTAGCCCAAAAGACCTGAGTTCAATGTCCAGTACCATAAAAACAATCCCATGGTACTGTGTAAATGTGTGCAATTTTATTTAAAATTAAAAGTCACATCTGTATTAAATATTCAGACATCTTCTTGTCATTATTCCCTACACAAGACAGCTTAATAACTATCTGCATAACATTTACATTGCTTTAGGAATTATAAGTAATCTAGAAATGATTCATGTCCAGGCTTTCAGCTTGGCTAGGCCAAACTGAGTGAAGAAGAATTGTCTTTGGTTACATATAAAATATATAATATAGTTATATGTGTATAAGTGATAAATCTTTCTTTATTTTTATATTGTTGCTAAAACCTTAAACAAATAGAGGGCAAGTGGCCTTTAGGCCACTGGTTATACATGCCTGGACGTATACAGGACAATGTGTCTATATGCAAACACTACAGCATTTTGTATAAGGGGCCTTAGCATTAGCATATTTTGCTATCCGTGGAGGGTCCTGAAACCGATCTCCCTTCAATACCGAGAATACTGACCTGCCTTGGATATCATTGTACTGTAAAACATATTCAAGGATTAGGTGGCGTGAAGGAGGACTAGGGAACACTTTTTAACATAATTCATAGAATTCGTTCTGATGCCTAATTAGTCCGCCAGAGCTCTGACTTAGGCTGAGATACCTCATATAGATAAGTGCCCTCTAACCAGACATTTTGTTTTTTTCAGACCTACAGATATTCTATCTCACTAACTGATACTGATACTTAATTCAGAGCTAAACTAATAATAAGGAAGGTTGGATCATCTTTTCAGGGCTACTTGCTTATATTAGCGAACCAAAAGCAGCACATGTCAATGTGAGTTGTAGCATAAGCTATTTACAAGGTACTTGTCCTGCGCCTGTCATTGCTTTAGGCACTTCCATGTACATTATCTTCATCACTTACTTCTACTCGTGACTAACCTGTAAAGCAGATGCTAGTAGCGCACGGAGAGAATGGCACGTTCTCACAGCACAGTGCCTGGCCCGGATGGGTGCTCCATAAATGTTACTTGAGCTAATATTCCAGCTAAATTTAAAGTTACCCTTCATAAATAAAATGCATGAAATCAGTCATCTATAGAAATAGACCCTCCACGTGCAGCATTAGATAGGGTATCATTTTAGCTTTTGCAACAGAAACACCTAAAACAATGGTGGCTTAAACAATAGTTTGTTTTTTTTTTTCTTGCAGATAAGAGTAAGGGCTGCTTCAGTGGCTTCCCTCTTCAAAGCTGTCAGGGAGAAAGGCTATTTCTCTTACTGCAATATCAGCTGCTTACAGAGTGCCATCTTTACGGTCACACTGACTCACAACTAATCTTTATCCAGTCCATGAGAGAGGTGAGAAGGGACAGGGTATGTCCTTTCTCTTTAAGGACACAACTCCTCAATGGCCCATAGTGCTTCAGCTGGCAAGAACTGACCTTTCCTCTGTGTGTCACATGGTCGTACCTAGCTAGGAGGAAAGCTGAAAAATATCTCTACTCTGGGCAGCCGTGGTCCACTGATCCTGTGTATTATGCTGTGAGAGAGAAGGAGAGAATAGATAACAGAAATCAACCAGCAGGCTTTGTCGCAAGCACCCATTCAACAATTTTAGTTGACTCTTCCCCCAGCACTGAGACTAGAACCCAGAACCTTACACGTTAGGCAAGTGCTCTACTACTGAAATATACAACAGCCGCCCATTAAGCAATTTTAAATGATGATGTTGCCAGTGAGACTAGAATATCTTCTGACTTCTAGATAAGAGCCGAAGGGACTCCCTAAAATCATCACAGGGAGACATCGATTTCTAAAGCAAGCTAAAACTATGCCAGTCTGTCATAAGGTTACCTCATAGTGACTAGAAGAACCTATTGAAAGACTAGCCAAATGCTATGAATTGATGGGTATATGCAAGTCTGTTTGGGGACTTGCCTTTCCCTGACAAACTGATATACCTCTCTGGACTACTGGGAGCAGCAGCTAGTGTAACCCACCAAAGGCACATGAGCCACCATTAGAAAAGATAAGGTTCCTAAAAGGCAGAATCAGATGGGTGGCTGTCAGTGCTCGTACAGCGAACGCAGGTTGCAGTCAGCGCGCCGGATACTGCAGAGTGTGAGGGCACAGCCTCTCCAAAGGATTCCTTTTTCCTTTGACTCCACACTCACCACATCACCTTCTGAGTTTACTTCGCAAATAGCTGGATTCTGGCTTGAGATAGGCTCTGGGTAGGGGGACAAGCATCGTAGTAACTACAAAGGGTGTAACAACAGATGACTGTTTTAGTTAAAATATCCTGTCAGGTCTTAATGGGAGTCATCACCAGCAGTGTAAGAATTTATGGGTGTACTGAAAATGTAATTGGGGTGGGTGCTAAGGTTTGTTGGAAAATGGCTTGTATTCTACAAAACTCATGTGGAAATTTGGTATCCAATGTAACAGTGTTAAGAGGTGGAGGGGCCTTCAAGAGGTGGTCCAGGCATAATGGATCATGCCTGTAATCCGAGCTACTAGAGAGGCTGAGAAAGGAAGATCACAAACTCAAGACCAGTCTGTAAAATTTAGCAAATAGGTGACAACTTGTCTCAAAAAAATAAAAAGAAAAAAGGAATAGGAATTGTAATAGTTAATGCAATGTGTCAATTTGAGAAGTTTAACTCAGCAAGGAGCCAGGGTCCTTATTTTGTACACATCCTAAGCTTGTGCAAGAGGAAGGCACAGAGATGGTGTGGGCGGGCAGCCTGCATACAGCACAAAAGAAGAAAAGACGCTTGCTTTCCCTCCTTTTGCTCTTGCTGCTTTTGCTGTCTTCTGCCACCTTAAACTGTTGCCCCTCTGCCTTGTGCCACCCTGCCTTGGAGCCAGCTGATTATGGACTGAAACATCCACAGACTGTGAGCTAAATAAACTTTTCTCTCCTTCTGTTTGATTTGAATGTTGGGTATTTTGTCTCAGCAATGAGAGAAAAGTAACCAAGACAGGGACGTAGCTCACTACAAAGGTGAAGGCCAAGGTCCAAGCCCCAGTACTATCAAAAAGCAAAAAAAGATCATTAAGAGGAATTAATGCTTTTCTCATAAGAGTGGGTTTGTTTCATGAGGACCAGTTTCTGTAAACTCATATGTTGTCTCTTCCACAAGCACTGGTGTTAGGCAGAAAGTTAGATATTAGCAGGACTGGAGATAGTGGTTGGGGGCTGCTTGAAAAGCAAAGATGTGATTTTATTTCCTTCTCTTCTTCACTTTCTTAATCATTAGCTATAGATAAAATCCATACAAGCATGTGGTTTCCAACATTAGTCCAAGAGATTATAACATCCTCTGAGTGTGCTATTAAGGTCCAGGGCCCAAAGTCCAGACCATGAGTGAGAGACTAAAAAAAACCTAAAGGTCTCAAAACAAACTAAATGGAAAGTATTCACCTAGGGATAAATAGGGACCTAGTAGGTTAACACAGCCCATGTCCTTGTAAAAGAACAATGATCTGGGGGAAGGAAAGGATATTACTTGAAAGACCCACTTAATCATGTAAGTGCAAACAGAGACCTCATTCAATGCAACTGCCATCTTGGCATGTGCCCACCTTCATGCTTAAAGGTGTTCTCTCTCCCTCTCTCTCACACACACAAACACAAATGTATCAGTTTTAAAATAAACTCTACCTATACCCCATATGACAGCCTACAGGTCTTGTCTGAAATCTTTTGTCAAACATACAAAGAACTGAGATGTCACTGGGTCTGCAGTGTGAGGACCTGGCCTCCTGGTGACACCAGTTTGCCCTTCCACTTTGCACCATGAGTTGAAGCAGCACGAGACCCTGACCCGAAGCCAAACAGATGCCATCATCACGCTCTTGGACTTACCAATCTCCAGAACCATGAGCTAAATATACTTGTTTCTCTTATGAAGTTCCCGGTCTCAAGTATTCAAATAGCAACAGGAAACAGAGTAGGACAAGGCGCAGTGAGAAATCAAAGACCAGACCCTTGGATGATGGTAACACAATGCAAGTGCTGCCCTTGGGTGTTCCAGATTGAGTCGACACACTGTCCCTCAAAAAAACCCTGTATGTTCTGTTATAGGGAACATCTGCCTCTTATGCATCTGGATATAGACTACCAGTGAGCACCACTGTATTGTAGCTCATTTCAATTTAATATTTTCTGAACAGCTACTCTTGTGTCAGACTGGTTACTTAGACAACAGAGATACAGCAGAGATACAAAGGTCTTAAAGGATGACCAGGAGTTTTCCAGGCAGTAACAGGCTAAAATGAAGGTCCAAACCGGGAGACTACATGAGCAAAAGCATAAAGCATGACAAAGGTATGCTGAGTTCCAGGGAATTTTAAGTACTGTAGCACATGTCACTACATGTGTTGGTGCATAACGGGAACATTTCCAGTGGGAAGTTGGTACATGTACATAATATATCTTAATTTCTTTTTTTCATTCCCTCCAGCTTTATTTTTTATTATAAAGAGCAAATTTACTTCGCAAACACTGAAGGAGTAGCTCTGGCCGCTCTAAATGAAATACAAAATATTCATCAAATGAACAAGGTATTGAGTTTTGATGAGACAGTTCTGCAATGGTTACTCAGCTCTGAAGAGCTTCTTAGCTACAGTGAGTCCTGCTGTAATGTGACATATGCATGCCTCAGACCACTGCGCTATGTGGATGTGTGTAATGCAAACTCCAAGGGGTATCAGAAATACAGCATTAGAGGCACAGCACTCAAACTTTCATACATGACGTGCAAAAAGGACATGAACCTCATCAAAATGTTGGCCTGGTTTCACACAGATTTCGTACATATTAAGAAATACATAAATATGGCCTTGACCCTGAAGTTGAACCTTGGAAGCAGGTGTCAAAGGCCTCCAGCAAATGATGGTATAAGGATGGGTAACTGAAATCAGAAGTAAAGTTGTAATAGTAGCTGTAAATACTATCTTTGTATAGCTTTTGGTTTTATATTGTTGTGGCTTTTGTTTCTTTGTTTTTATTCTTTGCTGTATAGTTATAATATATATAAACAACCTACCCATTCTTGTAATGGTAACTCAAGTGAAATGGAGGTCTATTCAGCTCCTTTTATGCTTCCACTTTATAATTTACTTATTTTAAATATTTCCTTTATATACATTATGCATCGCAATATATAATATGATTTGCTCTCCATAATCTAACAGTTTTTAAAACTCTCTTTCTGGAGAGGGGGACAAGCTCTCACTATGTAATTCAGGCTGGCCTCAAGCTCATAGAAATCCTCCTGCCTTAGCCTCCCAAGTACTAGGATTACAGGTATGCACCACCATGCCTGGCTTAGATAGCTAGTCTTATATTTACATATATTTTTTACCCATTCTGGTGG
This sequence comes from Dinomys branickii, assembly GCA_004027595.1. Classification (NCBI taxonomy): domain Eukaryota; kingdom Metazoa; phylum Chordata; class Mammalia; order Rodentia; family Dinomyidae; genus Dinomys; species Dinomys branickii. The sequence continues at coordinate 32,481 of PVLD010017401.1, read as the reverse complement.
TGTGTTGGTTATTTTTGTCTCACAGACAAAATACCTGACATTCAAAACTAAAGAAGTAAAGGTTTATTTAGCTCACAGTTTGTGGAAATTTCGGTCTATAATCAGCTGGCTCCAAGGCAGGGTGGCAATAGTTCAAGGTGGCAGAAGACAGCAAAAGCAACAAAAGCAAAAGGGGGATAAGCAAGCCTCTTTTCCTCCCTCATATCCTAAGCAGCGTACCTCCCCCCACCCCCGCTGCAAGGCAGGTGTGGCGCTCACACCATCTGCCTGTTCTCCTCCTGCACAGGATGAGGATGTTCATAAGGTGAGGAACCTGCTGAGTCATTTAGTTAAACTTCTAAACTTCCCAAGTCGACACAAGGTGTCAACCATGACAGGTGATTTTTCTTTATTCTCAATTTTTCAATTTTCTTCTGTCATCTCCTTTCTATATGAAGCACTTCTTGGTTATTCTCTTGTGGTAGGTCTGCTGGTAAGGAATCATGTTAATTTTCTTTCATTTGAGAATATTTTTATTCACTTTTGTTCCTGAAAGATATTTTTGTTTTGTTTCATTTTTTGAGCAAGGTCTTGCTATGTACTCCTGGCTGGCCTTTAACTCACAGAGATCTTCTTGCCTCAGCCTCCCAAATGCTAGGATTATAGTACTGTGCCACCACACCTGGACTGAAGCATACTTTTAATAGATAAAGAATTCTGAATTGACAGTTTTTTACTACAACACTTGGAAAATTTTGTGCTGCATGTTTCTGATTTCCATAAGGAAAAATATACAAATTAAACATTTTTAAAATAAAAAACTATCATTCTGTGAAAAATCTTGTTAAGAGAGTATCAAGACAAGGCATCAGTTAGAAAATGCTTACAAATTCCAGATCTGACAAAGGGCAAAATATAGAAAGGATCCTTTATATTCAACAGTAAGACAACAATGCAGTTAAAAAATTGGCAAGAGACTTAGACCCTTCATCAAAGGACATAATAATCTAAAAACGCATGCAAAGATCATCAACACCACTAGCCATTTGTAAAATGCAAATTAAAACTACAGTGAGATATCATTACACACTTATTATGGTGGCTAACATAAAAAATATTAACAATATGGAGTCCTGACCAGGATATGGGATCACTGGACGTCCCAGACAATTCTGTCAGAAAGGAAAAATTTTAGCACTACCCCAAAAAATAGTTTGGTGATTTCTATGTGACTTGCCAGTTATGTTCCTAGAACACTGGAAACTTACTTACATTCACACAAATTTTTTCACATGACTACTCATAGCAGCTTCATGTGTAATAGTCAAAAACTAGAAAAAAAATGTCATCCTTCACTGAGTGAGGGGTTAAGCAAATTGTACAACCATATAATGAATTACTTATCAACAATAAAAGGAACAACAGGGATGGCTCTCTAGGGAATTATGCTGAGTAATAGAAAGATAATGCCCAAAGGTGGCATACTCTGCGACATAAAGTATTCTCAAAAAGACAATATTATAGAGATGGAGAATGTCTAAAAACAAAGACGGAGTGTGCAATTATAAAGGCGTAGTACAGGGATTTCTTTTGCGGTGATAGAACACTTCTGTGTCTTGATTGTGATGGGAGTTTCACATTTTTCACATCTGCACATGTGACACAATATAATAGAATCATTTACAAAGGTATCCACAAAATGAATGCATGAAGAGGGTGGTAAAGATGTGAGAAACAACAGCAAGTAGATAATTATGCTGGGCCAATGAATTTCTTGGTCTTAATATCAACTTAAATTATGTCATGTATTGCCATTAGAGAAACTGAGTAAGGGAACATAACACCTCTATGCAAATTTTGCAACTTGGGAGAAATTAAGAATAATTTATTAAGCAATATAAATTAATAAATTAAGGAATAAAACTTTACCTCATTGTGGCATCTCCTTGATGATTAATGAGGCTGAATGTTTTTCATATGTTTGTTGGCCATTTGCATGTCTTCTTTGGAAAAATGTCTATTTGGGTCTTTTGCTTATTTTTAATCAGTTTTTGTTGCTGTTGAATTGTATTACTTCCTTCTATAGTTTGAATACTAACCCCTTATGGCACATACAGTGTAGAAATATTTTCTCTTGCTGTATTGTTTTCCTTTTCATTTTGTTGATTGTTTCTCTTGCTGTGCAGAAAAGTTTTGGCTTGATGTTGTCCCACTCATTTATTTTTGCTTTTCTTGCCTGTGCTCTTGATGTCTATTCCAAAAAACAGCTGGGCGTGGTCGCACACACCTGCAATCCCAGTACTCAGGAGGCCGAAGCAGGAGGATCGTTTGGAGTTCCAGACCAGCCTGAACTGCATAGCTAGATCATCTCAAAAACGCAAAAAAAAAAAAAAATTCCAAAAATATATTGCCAAGACTAATATCAAGGAGCTTTTTCCCAAGTCTCTTCTACAAGTTTTGCAGTTTCAAGTCTTGCATTTAAGTCTCTAACCTGTTTCAATTTCTTTTTTGTTTTGGTGTAAGAGAATGGTCCAGTTTCTTTCTTTCTTTCTCTGTCTCTCTGTCACTCTCTGTCTCTCTCTCTGTCTCTCTGTCTCTCTGTCTCTCTCTTTCTCTCTCTCTCTCTCTCTCTCCCTCCCTCCCTCCCTCCTTTCCTTCCTTTATTTCCCTTTTCTGGACAAAGATAACCGGTTTTCTCATTACAACCTATTAAAGAAATTATTCTTTCTCCATTGTGATTCTTGTTGCCCCTGCAGAAAATTAGTCAGCCATACACATACGGGCTTATTTCTGAGCTCTTTATTCTGCTCCATTGGTTTATGTGTTTGTTTTCATGCTAATACCATGCTGCTTTGAATACCATGACTTTGTAATGCAGTTTGAAATCAGGAAGCCTGGTGCCTTCAGCTTTCTTCTTCTTGCTTTGCCTTTAGCTGTTTGGAATCTTTTGTGGCTCCATATGAATTTTAGGGTAGTTTTTTTCTGTTGCAGTGAAAAATCTCATTGAAATTTTGATAGAGATTGCAATGAGATATCACTTCAGACCGGTTAGCCAGTTATCATCAAAAAGTGTTGGTGAGGATATGAAGCAAAGGAAACTCTTGCACACTGTTGGTGGGAATGGAAATTGGTGCAGCCATTTTATAAAACAAAGAGCTGGGGATATAGCTCAGTGGAATAAGCGCCTGCCTAGCAAGCACAGGGTCCTGAGTTCAATCCCCAGTACCGCCAAAAAAAAAAAAAATTTTACAAAACAATATGAAGGATGCTCAAAGCTTTAAAAATAAAACACCTAGCAAACCCACTTTTGGATACCTATGGAAAGGAAATGAAATCACTCCCTTTAAGAGATGTCTGCATTTCTATGCTCACGGCACCATTACTCATGATAGTCAAAATTGAGAAACAAACCGTTTCCACTGACGGATGAATGGATAAAGAAAATGTGACATATACTGTTCTGGTTTAAACTGAGAATGTCCCCCAAAAGCCTCATGTACTCATAGGCAGGGCTTTTGGAAGGTGACTGAATGATGGGAACACAACAGTTGATTTGCTGTTAGGAGGTGAGGTGTGGTTGGGAGAGGCGCCTCCCTGTGAGCAGCTTGCCTCTGCCCAAGCTCTGTGCCATTCTGTTTCTGTGTTTAAGCCTGACAAACACTGAGACTTTTCACACTGTGAACCAAAAGGAACTTCTGCTTTTTAAAGTTGTGAGTGTCAGGTACTGTGTCTCAGTAATGAGTATGACTAAGACACACACACACACACACACACACACAGAGTAATATAATTCAGCTATAAAAAAGGAACTCTTTCAATTGGGGACAACATGGATAAAAAGCGAAAATATTACGCTAATTGAAAAAAGCCAGATACAGAAAGATACTGTTATGATTTTAATTATAAGTGAATCTAAAAAGGTATCTAATCTACAGTAACAGAGAGTAGAAGGTGCATTGGGAATCTAATATACAATACAACATGGTGACGATGGTTAATACTGATTGTATACTTGAAATGTGCTAAGACAGTGGATCCTAAATGTTCTCACTATAGAAAAGGTAGTTACATGAAATGATGGCTAGGTTCATCAGTATGACTGTAGTAATCACTTCACAATGTGTACATACATCAAAACGTCATGGTTTCAAACCCTGACATTTAAAATTTTGTGAGACATGGTGGCACATGCCTGTAATCCCAGCAGTTGGGAGGCTGAAGCAGGAGGATTGCCATGAGTTTGAGGCCAGACTAGGCTACATAATGAGTTCAAAGTCCCTATCTAAAAAAAAAACCCTAACTTTTTACTTGTCAATTAAACCTTAATAAAGCTGAAGAAGAGATTTAAGAGCAGAGCCCTGGACTTGGCTAAAGGTATTCCCTAATGTTCTGACATGCAGATGGTCCTTGTTTGTTAAGCAGTTTTAGCACAAGGGTACCTTTCCAAGGTACATATTTTGCTACCCATGTCTCCCTTAAAGCCTTTGATCTTGAGGAACCATCAAACTGAAGAAATGGGACAAGTTCTGTCCCATAAGAACAGAGGTGTTTTTTTTTTTGTTGTTTCATTTTGTTTTGGTTAGGTTTGGTTTTGAGACAGTCTCACTATGTAGAGCAGCCTGCCTTTGAACTCACTGTGTAACCTAGGCTGGCCTTGACCTCATGGCGATCCTCCTACCTCAGCCTTCTGAGTGCTGGGATTACAGGCATGCACCACCACACCTGGCAAGATGAGGGTTCTTAACTTGGAGTCCAAGGTCAAGGTTTTAAGTCTGTTAATGCCTCTCTTTGATATTTACAAGGGGCTTTATATTTGTTTAGAAGCTATTCACAAACATGGTAAAATATTTGTAAAGTACTAATAATTTAAATTTAAAATAAAAGCACCCAGAATTCTAATACTTCTACTCGAATCTAATCCTACTTTCAACTAATTTTATGTATTCTCCCAGGATGAAAAGAGACACAAATGGCAATGTGGTACACTCACAGTGCCTTATATTTTGCACTTAAACAATGCATCAACCAAATCATTCCATATCGATGCTATATCCTACCTAGTTCTTTTAAATAGCTATTTATTGGTTTACTAATAATAGATGAAATGTAATTTATTTAACCAAACTTTAGTGACAGACATTTGGTTATTTGCCAAATTCATATGTTTACATAATGAGATGCTTTTGAGTATACATCCATGCAGTCAACTCATAGCAGCACCATTGTTGTGTCAAAGATAAATTCATTCTAAGTGCTGATGCATACTGAAAAGTTGGTTCCTAAGGATTTATACCAATTCAAGCTTCCTCTAACAGTGGACGACAGTGTCTATTTTTATTTAGGCTTTGCCAACCATGAGCATCATCAAACTTTAATTTTTTAAACATTCTGACAGGTAACATATGGCATCTCCTTATTTATCACTGAAGATAACTAAATTTGAACGATTATGATTCTTTTGCAGACTCTCTAACCTCTTTGTTGTCGTTTGTTTAAAAAGAAACAATTGTGTCTTTTACACAAGCAAAGTATTTCATTTTAAGAAGAAAACTCAGTGTATAAGTAGAAAGGATATAGCACGGAAAGCTTTTCTCTCCAACCTCATCAGCACCAGTCCCACGTCCCTCTTCTGAGCTATGCACGGAGTGTGTGCCCATGAGTTCCACCCTGCTAGGTGCTAAGACATCAGGCTCTGTTTTGATTCCCCTCATTTGGGTTGGGATACTTGGTGACGGAAGCATAGCTGAGGTTCAGCTTTCTAGGAAGAAAGGGTTTGCTGAGCAATTTAATGGTAATAAAGATGGGAAAGAAAATGATTAAACAATTTACATAACAAATTAACATTAAAGGGGCTGGGGATATAGCTCAGTGGAATAAGCGCCTGCCTAGCAGGTGCAGGGTCCTGAGTTCGATCCCCAGTACCGCCAAAAAAAAAAAAAATTAACATTAAAATCCTTCAAAAGCTTTAGAGGTGCCATTGCCATACAGTCAACAAGTAAAATATAGATAATGTAATTTGGCTATGTGACCTACAAAGTTCCAATTCAGAATGCCTGATATGACTGTCACATGATATGTACATGATACTCCTTCTTCTATGAAGTAATCACAGCTGCTAATTTTGAAACACTCACTATCCGTCTTAGACCTTCAGGTTTTGCCCACAAATTTTGGCACTGAACTAAAACACTAGCCTTGTGCGTATTGAAACAGTAGCTTACCACATCAAGAAGACTGCTTCACTTTCTTCCTCCCTAGCTGCCTGAGAATCTGTGGAATGATCCAGACCAGGAAGTTCATGATCAATTGACTTACTTCAAAGGACACAAAAGGCCATTGATGTCATTCAGCCTGGGAAAGCAACAATACCTAAGACAGAAATTCAGGAAAAACACACAAAATTGTACAATGGTACACTGGACATCATCCTTGCAATTGGATTCAGAACTCATTTTAGTGGTAGCAAGACAACTAGTTTTGGCGTGATTTATTATTCATTAGATTATGCAAAAGAAAATGAACACAGACATGGCAGGCAAGACAAACCCTGCATGAGAAGAAAAATGACTCATAAAAAGAAAGAAAGAAAGGAGGAAGGAAGGAAAGAAAGAAAGAAAAAAGGAACGAAGAAAAAAACAATGGAATGCAAGAGTAGAGTGAAGAAAGTCAGTGGGACTACAAAGGTCAGAGTTGATTCTGGCAAAAAAATACAAATAAAGTTTCTACAGTAATGACATGAATTTTTAATTAGAAGATTAATAAACTGGAAAAACTTAGGAGGAAGACGAGTGAGGGTGTAAGGTGGACAGGGAAGACTCCTGGATTAGTTATTAGTTCAGTGATCTAGATCCTTCCTATGCAGAGTGTGGTCCCTGGACCAGACACACTAGTATTACCCTGAAGCCCATTGGAACTTTAGAACCTCAGGCTGTACCCCAGACCCACTTTATTAGAATCTGCATTTTGATAAGATCACCACATCAAAATCCAAGAAGCACTAACCTAGGACATGGTTTTTGCAGTTAGATTAACTTTGGATTGGGTGAGAGGAAATAAATTTAAGTGTAAATGTAAAATGATCATGGGATAAGTACCTATTTCAGAAATATTAAAAAGCTATGAATCATAGAATTGAGAGACAATAAGGTAGTTATATAGTTAATAAATCTATTCAATAGACTTATTTTTATTTTATTATTTTTTAACAGTACAATCAAAATTGAATTATAGACAAAGTGACGGAATTAACAATGGTTGTTGTATTACATATTGATAACTTCAAAGTGTGTGCTCAGGAAAACACATACAGACATACAAGATTGATCCAACAACTACTCATTGACTGTTCCTTACCATAAAGCGACATAAGTCAATAGTGGAACCATGTTACCCATCCTGCATATACATATATATTTGTCTCTTTCTTCCTTTTCTCCTTCCCCTCATCCCATTTGCTCTTTACTTTTGATTCCCTTCATACCTCCTAATTTATATTCCCACTTTCAGGTTGTAGTGTAGTCGCACTTACACTAGTGATACAATATGTTGCTTGCATATGTACCTCTGATTTATTTCACTTATGAGTATGGTGTCTAATTGTGACCATTTGCCTATAAAAGCCTCAAATTTGTCTTTCTTTATAGCTGAGTAATATTCCATTATATAAAAATGCCACAGTATTTATCCAGTCCTCTGTGGATGGACGTTTGTGTTGCTTCCACAATTTAGCTATTACAAATTGTGCTGCTATAAACATGGGTGCACATATATCACGGTGATATGATGTTTTCAGATCTTCTGGGAAAATACCCAGAAGGGGAATAGCTGGGTTGGCTGGGACCTCTAGACCTAGTTTGCTGAGGAATCTCCAAACTGCTGTCCACAGTGGTTTCACCAATCTGCATTCCCACCAGCAGTGGAGAAGAGTTTCTATTTCTCCACAGCCTCGCCAGCATTTGTTATTGGATGATTTCTTAACGCTGGCCAATCTTACTGGGGTGAGATGAAATCTCAATGTTGTTTTTATTTGCATTTCTCAAATGACTAAAGATGTAGAACATTTTCTCATATATTTATTTGCCCTTTGTATTTCTTTATCTGAGAAGTGTGTGTTCATTTCAGATGCACATTTGTGGATTAGGTCTTTGAATTTGGACAGGTTCATGTTTTTTAATTCTTAAGGGACAGTCAGGTAGTATTTTTTCCCAATTTGTTTGTTTTCTTTTTACATTGCTGGTGATTTCTTTAGATGTGCAAAAACTTTTCAGTAAGATGAGGTCCCAGTTATTGATTCTTTTAAGTGTTTCCCTTGCAGTTTGATATTTGTTCATGAACTCTCTGCCTACTCCTATTGTCTTCAAGATTTTTACCTACTTTCTCTTCCAACAGATTTAGATTTTTTTTTATTTTAAAGAGAAAAAATAAAGCAACATTTCAAAACAAGATTATAGGAAGGTAACAATGGTTAATACATTGTGTATTATTATCCTTAAATTAGTTACTCAGAGTATAATATATAGGTATTTAATTGTCCAAACAATATTACCACAAACTTTTCTTTTCAATGAGAAATTAATAGTATAACTCTTTTACACACACACACACACACACACACACACACACATATATACACACTTTTTTTTCTTTTCCTTTCCTTCTTTTCTCCATTCCCCCAGGAATGGAGAAAAGGAAACTTCTTTCCTTTTGAAGTTTCTTACCATATTAAAATATCTATTGTACATTTTGGATCTTATTCATTTACTCTTTCAGCTACTCAAACTAGGGAGACAAAAAGATGTTTACACATGTGTGTCTCATTTATTTAACCTATGAGTATAGTCTCAAATTGAATCCATTTACCTATAAGTCTCAAGTTTATCCTTCTTTATGGCTGAGTAGTACTCCATTTTATGAAAATACCACATCTTTTTTATCCACCCCTCAGGTGATGATCATTTGGGTTGTTTCCAAGATCTAACTAGCACAAATTGTGCGCTATAAACATGGGTGCATATATATCACTATGGTATGTTTTTAATTCTTCTGGAAAGATACCCAGCAAGGGAATAACTAGGTCAAGTGAGATCTCCAATCTTAGTTTTTGGAGGAATCTCCACACTGATTTCCACAATGGATGCACCAGTCTACAATCCCACCAACAGTAGAGAAGAGTTTCTTTTCCCCCACAGCCCCTCCAGCATTTATTATTGGTTGGTATCTTCATAAAAGCCATTCTTTCCAGAGTGAAACAGAATCTCAGTGTTGTTTTAATTTTCATCTCTCAAATGACCAGTGATATTGAACATTTTTCATATATTTATTTGCTGTTTGTACTTCTCCATCTGAGAAGTGTGTATTCATCTCAGATGCCCATTTTGATTGAGATTCGGTCTTTAAATTTGGGAGGTCTGGTTTCTTTGAGTTCTTTATATGTTCTCAATAGTAATCTGTTTTCTAAGGAACAGCTGGCAAACATTTTTTCCCACATTGTGGGTTGCCTTTTCATTCTGTTGGTGATTTCTCCTGCTGTTGCTTTTTAATAAGATGAGATCCCAGTTGTTGATTCTTTGTGATAGTTCCTGCATGATGGGGGTTTTATTCATAAAGTTTTTGCTTACACCAATTTCTTCAAGAGTTTTACCTATTGTATCTTCCAGCAGATTTAGTGTTTCTGTTTCAATATTTAGATTTTTGATCCATTTTGAATTTAGCTTAGTGTATGGTGAAAGACATGTGTCCAATTTTAATCTTTGGCATGTGCAGAGCTAGTTTTTCCAGCACCATTTATTAAAGAGGCTCTCTTTCTTCCAGTGAATGTGTTTGGCACCTTTGTCAAAGATAAGGTGGCTGAGTATGTCTGGAGTTGTTTCTGCATCTTCTAATCTGTTCCACTGATCTTTGAGTCTGTTTTTTGTTTTGTTTTGTTTTGTTTTGTTTTTTGCCAGTACCACACTGTTTTTATCACAGGAGCTTTATAATACAATTTCAAGTCAGGAATTCTGATGTTCCCTGCCTTGCCTTTGTTACCCAGAATTGCCTTTGCAATTCTAGGTCTCTTCTGGTTCCAAGTGAATTTTATGATTATTTTCTCTAATTGTGTGAGGTGTGCTGTTGGAATTTTGATTAGAATTGCATTAAATCTGTATAACAGTTTTGGAAATATGGCCATTTTCACTACATTGGTTCTTCCTACCCAAGAGCAAGGAATTGTTTCCATTTTCTGATATCCACTTCAATCTTCTTTTTCAGAGTTCTGTGGTTTTTACAGTAGAGATCTTTTACAACCTTTGTTAGTTGATTCCTAGGTATTTATTTTTCTTTTTTTGGATACTATTGTGAAAGGTGTTGTTCCCCTACTTTCTGTCTCAGTGAGTTTGTTATTTGTGTACAGGAATTCTATTAATTTTTGAGTGTTGACTTTGTATCCAGATACACTACTGAATTTGTTTATTAAATCTAGCAGTTTTTTAGTGACGTTTTTGAGGTCTTCAAGGTAGAATATCATGTCATCTACAAATAATGATAATTTAACTTCTTCATTTCCTATCATTATTCCTTTTATTTCTTTCTCTTGTCTAATTGCTTTGGCTAAAGTTTCCAGGACTGTGTTGAACAAGAGTGGTGACAGTGGACATCTTTCTCTTGTATCTGATTTTAAAGAGAAAGCTTTCAATGTCTGTCCATTTAGTATGATATTGGCTATTGGTTTGTCACAGATGCTTTTTGTCAGATTGAGGTAAAGGCCAACCATTCCAATTTCCCGTAGGGTATCTATAATGAATGGGTGCTGGACTTTGTCAAAGCTTTTTCTGCATCTATTGAACCGTTAATATGGTGCATTACATTTTTTGAGTTATGTATATTGAACCATCCCTACATCCCTGGGATGAATACCACTTGCTCATGGTGTATAATCTTCATGATGGTTTGCTGCATTCTATCTGCCAGTATCTTATTGAGGATTTTTATATCTATGTTCACTAAGGAGATTTGCCTGTAATTCTCTTTCTTAGTTGGGTCCTTCTCTAGTTTTTGGTATCAGGGTAATGCTTGCTTCCAGGAGTGAATTTGAAAGTCTTATTTCACTTTCAATTTCATTAAAGAGTTTGAAAAATAGTGGCCTTAGATCTCTTCTAAATTTCTTCTAGAATTCAGCAGTGAATCCAAAAGGGGTGGGCTTTTCTTTGTCAGTAGGTCTTTAATTACATCTTTCATTTCATTGATTGATACTAGTTTATTTAGGATTTTTATATCTTGTTAGTCAGTTTTGTATGCATATATATATGCATGCAATGCACATGAATCTAGGCATCCATTGATTTCTTCTGCATTTTCTATCTTAGTAGAGTGCAAGTTTTCATAGTAGGCATAAATGATCTAGATTTCTGCAGGACGATTGTGATTTTACCCTTTCCTTTCCTAATTACATGGATTTGTGTCTTTCATTTCCTTTTTTTGATAACATTAGCTAAGAGTTTGTCTATTTTATATAATCATTCAAAGAACCATTTGTTGTATTGATTCTTTGTATTGATTTATTAGTTTCCTTTGCATTAATTTCTGCTCTGACCTTTATAATTTTTTCCATCATATGAGCTTTTGGTTTAGCCTGTTCTACTTTTCTAGAAGTTTGGGGTTCACAATTGTTTGTTTGCACTTGTTCTGTTTTTGTGATATGGGTATTCACTGCTATAAATTTCCCTCTTAGGACTGCTTTCATTGTGTCCCATAAGTTCTGATATGTTACATTATCATTATCATTTAATTGTAGAAACTGTCTAATATCTTCTTTAATTTCATCTGTGACCCATTGTTGTTCAGAAGGGTGCTATTTAATTTCCATGTGTTTATGAAGTTCTTGTGGTTTCTTTTGCCATTGATTTCTAATTTCACTGAATTATGATCTGATAATATGCATGAGATAATTCTAATTCCTTTGCATTTACTTAAGCATGTTCTATGAGCTAGTATTTGGTCTATTTTGGAGAACACCCATGTGCACCTGAGAAGAATGTGTATTCTGATGTTGTGGGGAGGAACACTCTGTACACATCTACTAAATCTATTTGATGAAAAGTTTGGCTCAGTTCTAATATTTCGTTGTTGATTGTTTTCTCTAATTCATATGTCTTTTTGTGACAGTGGGTTATGGAGATCCCCCAATACAATTGTGTTAGTGTTTATTTGATTTTTCATACCCATTAATATTTGTTTTTTATAGTTGTATGCACTGGTGTTTGTTGCATATATGATTGTTATTTCTTCCTCTTAGATTGTTCCCCTTATAAAGATGTAGTGTCCTTCTTTATTTCTCTTAATCAGTCTTGGTTTGAAATTAACTGTCTGCAAATAGAATACTCCCCTTGCTTTTTCTTGAATTCTTGTCTCATGGATTATTATTTTTCATCCTTTGTCTTTTAGTCTATGAGTTTCTTTTTTATTTAAATGTGTTCCTTGTATACAGCATATTGTCAGATCCTGCTTCTTAATACATTCTGGCAGTCTGTGTCTTTTCATTGGTGAATTGAGACCATTAACACTGATGGTTATAAATGATATCTATTGACTTATCCTTGTCATGTTATTTTTCTGTTGTTAGTTCCCCCTCTTTATTTCCCTCCCTCTGTTTAATGGTTTGCCAGGCATAGTGTGTTCCATCTGTTGGGGTTCATAGAGTTGTAGTCCTTTTTATTTCTTTGTAAAATGTCCTTCAAAACATTTTGGAGTGCTGGTTTGGTGGTCATAAATTTCCTCAGATGTTCTTTGCCGTGAAACTATCTTATTTTTCCATCATTTTGGAAGATATTTTTCTGGGGTACATCAGTCTGGGTTGTAGATTATTTTCCTTTGAGCTTGAAATACCTCACTCCAAGCTCTCCTTGACTTGAGGATTTGTGCTGAGAAGTCATCTATGATTCTATTGGGCTTGGGCTGGGGATATAGCTCAGTGGAATAAGCGCCTGCCTAGCAAGCACAGGGTCCTGAGTTCGATCCCCAGTACCGCAAAAAAAAAAGAAAAAAAAATCAGTAGGATTCTAATGGGCTTTCCTTTATGGGTGATTTCTTTCCTTTCCCTAATAGCTTTTAAGATTCTATTCTTGTGTTGAATTTGTGGAATTTTAACTACGATATGCCTGGCTGTAGTTTTTTTTATTATGGCTAACTGGAGTTCTATATGCCCCACTTTATGTATGTCAAATTCTTTTTCTCTATCAGGAGAGTTTTCTGTCATGGCATCTGTGAAGTTATTCTTCTTTGACTCATTTAGCAGCTACTGTATTCATTTCTTGTGGTCCCTTGCTGTTTTTAAGAAATCTTTATTTTCATCATCACTAACAACAAGCCTGTCTTCCATAACAGATCCTGTCCTCACACTAGCTTAGTGTGTATACTTTCAATGGAGTTTTTATTTTCCTAGACATCTACTTGAATCTGCTTTATGGAGTCCATTTCTTTCCTATGCTGAGAATACATAGCTTCCATCATTTTAAGCTCCTCTATTTTTTTTGTCTGTATCTGCTCTAGAGTCAATAAGCATGGTTTTCATTGTGGACACCATCTCTGTAATTATCTGAGAAATTATTTTTCTGATTGCATTTTTCCTAGAGCCTCATTCCATTGCTTTGTTGTTACCACCTCAGACAGGCCAGGTGGGTGGCTTTCAGGTTGTCCCACTTCATTGCTCCCTAGGTATCTTGGTTATTTTTCTCTCATTGCTGAGACAAAATACACAATGCCCAAAATGAAGGAAGGAAAGGTTTATTTAGCT